>VZRN01005827.1:1160239-1170485 GCA_013397935.1 Dasyornis broadbenti | reverse complement strand
GCAGACGGGATCCTAACCCAAAGCAGATGGGGAGGGAGGGAGGGAGGGCTTTCTCCAAGCTTTTCCACTTTTTCCAGATAAAGGGATTAAAGGAGATCGTGTGCAGAAAAAGAGCAGAGATGCCCCAGGGAGGGGGGATAAAATTTGGGATAAAGCTTCCAGCGGGGCCAGGTTTGCTGCAGGGATGCCCAAAACACGTCTGGGAGGCAGAGCTCATTCCAGCCGGGAAGCTGAGTTAATCCGTTCCCCCTCCCAAGCTCCTGGCACGTTTGCCAGAGCCCAGGGCTCCCTTTTCCCATTTTCTCCCCGTCCCTCACTCGGATCCTGCAGCGGGAGCGAGATGTGGGTGCAGCATCCTCCTTCCTGCTCTGCCAGCCTTGGGCTCCACGTGGGAAAAAGGAGAAGGAGAAGTCCCGGCTGCCTCAGTCCTGGGGAAAATTTGGGGATTTCTTTGGCGGGGGCGGGAGGACCCAGCCAAAGAAATCTTTTTTGGATTTCTTTCTTTAATGAAACTTTTCAAGTCTTCCAGCAAAAATGCAGTTCTGCTTCGAATTCAGAACTGAAGGGATCAGTGATGGTTTTTCATGGCGATGGATTTCTGTGACATTCCAAGTGAAGGAACATAATTCACCCAGGGCAGAAAGGACAGCCGTGAAAGGGGGAAACTCCAACTGTGAAAGGAGAAAACTGCTGGAAAATTTTAATTTCCGGGGCTCTGGAACCCACCATGGACCCTGTGGGTCCAAACCTTTGTTTGGACCCCCAGGGAAGGATTTCGGGCGTTGTTTTCGGGAATTTGCCAGGAATTTGCCAGGTCTCCATCTCTCTGTTTCCTACAGAACCCTCTCCCCATCCCATAAATTATGGCAAAATTCCCTCTTTTCCCATCGGAGCTCAGGAAAGGCAGAGGGAATAGGGTGAATGTGGCATTGCAGTGGGCAAGCACTGCCTGCAGCATGGATTTCAGGGAAATCGCTGGGAAAAGCTGCAATTTGGGGGAGGAATGGGGGGGTGGCAGCACAAGGCCAAATCTGACCTGCAGTGAAAATCCAGGAAAAACCACTTTATCCAGGATTCCTTTTGCTGACATCCTGCCTGCAGAGTGCCCTGGGCAGAAAAAAGACCCAAAGTTCTTTTTCCTTCGTGGGACTGGGACTCTGCACTCCCAAATTCCTGCTGCTCCCTTTCCAGCCCAGCCTTGGGAAAGAAGAAACCCATGGCATGGGCCAAGCGGATCAGGTGAGCTCCTGACGCACCTCATTTATCTTCCCCGAGCCCGGGAGACCCAAAAAATGGGATTAAGAGCAGCGATAAACAAAAGATCCCAGATGGCAGAAGAGATTTGTGGATTTTCCCCTGATCTGAACTCCGGGCCCAACATTTGGTTTTTATTTTGGAATCGTAGGAAATGACGGAATTGGGCTTTTTCTGCCGCACTCTGACTGATAAAAATATCTTGGAAGAGGTGGGAGGAAGGTCTGGGAAGGGGATGGATGGTGGGATCCACTAATTTATCTTTTTTGGGGAATTAACGAAGGGGCTTCTCCACCTCGTTACTGCAGAGGGATGGCGGCTCCCACCTCCGCTCATGGAGCTTTCCTGGATCTCCGTGTCCCGAGGGGAACGGAAGCTCATTCCCGGGTTATGGAGAGTGCAGGGCTTGGGATGGAAACACTCCCAAAGCACTCCCAGCCCCCTGGGCCACCTCCATCCATCACCCTGGACACTCCACCACCCCCAGGAGCCCTCCCTGCATCCCTGATGCCGTGCAGGCCCACAGCAAATCCCCTTCTGACCCCACAGCCAGCCTGGCTCCCCCTTGGGTCCAGCAGGAATCCCATTTTCCATGTGGAAAATTCCTTTCCTTTCACACATTCCCACCACCCATAGAATGTTCAGGGAATTTTGGGTGCTACGGAGCTGCTGCTTGCCCTGGACATCCGAGGCTGTGCCAGCCCATGGAAGTGCATCCCTAGACACTTTTGGGGATAAATGGAAGTCCTGTCCTAGGATTTATAAGAAACAGAAACATGGGGGGGTTTCCAAAGCCCTGGAAATGAAAATTTCCCAGCAGTTTTCTCCCTTCGCAAGTTGGAGTTCTCCCCTTTCACAGTTGTCCTTTCTGCCCTGGGTGAATTATGTTCCTTCGTTTGGAATTTCACAGAAATCCATCGCCAGGGGCTGAAAAACGATCATTGATCTCTTCAGTTCTGAATTTGAAGGAGAACTGCATTTTTGCTGGAAGATTTGAAAGGTTTCATTGAAAAAAGAAATTCAAAAAGCATCTTTTCATGCACCCTCTTCCAAGAGCTTCAGCCTTATTCCCAAGGATCCTAAATGGATCATTGACAAACCTTGGATCCAAGGAATGCATCTTCACGGGAAGGTGGTTGGGATGTTTTGATTCGATGGAAAACAATCCTGGAAGGAAAAAAATCCAGCCCAGGATGGTGGAAACTGCCCCTTTTTGCTGCTTAAGAGGCCCTAAAAGCCGTGAGGGTTGGGATGGCTGTGCAGGTGTTGAGGAGGGAATGCTCTGATCTGGACGTAAAACTCCAGGGAAAACTCAGCCACCCCATGATTTTAAGGAGTTACCCGAGTGGGAATTTGCTCTCTTACAGAATTTCTTCACAGGTTGGTGGAGATGAGCAAGAACGAAAGAGACGGTTCCCAAAAATCCATGTACCAAACCAAATTCCAGGTGCATGGGAATTTACCCTCTTGGGTCACCTGGAAAGATCTCGGCGGGGTCCTCTGAGCCAGGGGAGCTGGGATTTACCTTTCCCTAAGACTCTTCACCATTTAGGGTTTGAATTCCCCACTTTCAGCATCCCAAAGCTTCCCAAAGGTGGGAAACCTGGCAGGAGGAACAGGAGGGGCCTGACCCCAATCCCAAAGGAAGAGGCAGCTCCGTCCCCGTTGCCACTGGAGGGTGCCAAGGGAAAGAGTGTGGGAGGAACAGGGTGGGAATCTGGGGGTGTCCGTGACCCCAGACCCCCTGGGAATGGGGCTGTGGGGCATCCCTGCAGATATTGCAGCCCTCCTGGGAATTTGGGCTGTGGAAGGCCTGGATTTGGGAAGCTCCTCTTAGCTGGGATTCCAATCAAAGCAAACCCCTCTGGCTTCATTCCAGAGAACGCTGGAAGCTGGGATGAGCTACAAAAGCTGAGGGAATTTTCTCCATCTCTGCCACCCACCCCACTGCTGCCCCTGAGCTGCTCCTGTGCCTCCTGCTCCCCACATTCCTCCCAAAAGCCCCAGTTCCCAAATCCCATTATTACAGATGAACGTCAACTCCTTTTTCCTTTTAATTGAGGAGGTTTCTATTCCTCATTCCGTCCCAAAAACCTGACCAGGGGCACCTCAGGGGCTCGGAAAATCCCTGCCCATCCTCAGGGGATGCATAAAAAGAGACAGGAATTCTGAAGTCCTCTCCAAACGGGAGCAGGGAAAAGGGGAGCAGGATGAGCTGGACTCAGTGAGATGGAAAGGCTTCAATTTTTAAAGCAGGAAAAGTGGGAAAAGTGAAGAAAAAACACCTAGGGCATTGAGTTTTCCATGGTTCAGGATCTCCTGTGCAGTATTTAAGATGAGGGAATAATGTCGTGGAGGTGATGGGATCCACACCCGGTGCTTTCCTGGGGAAACTGAGGAACGGAAGGGTTTGGCTGGACTGGGAATCTGTGGCTGGGTGTGAACGGGATGAGAACCTTTCATCCAGGTTTCCATCCTGACAGGAGAGAAAATCCTGCCTGAGGCATTGGATGGCCCAGGACCTGCCTGCAGTCACCAGCAGCGCTGGATCCATGGCATGGGAATGTGTTCCAGGCCCTTTCCGTCCCTCTCCTTTCCCTCAGGCATCCCCAGGATCTGCTCTCTTCTCCCTGTGTCCTCAGGCCTGGAGCAGGGATGCGCACCCAGCCCTGGGCTGGATTCCCCGTGTGCAGCATTCCCACAATTTGGTGTTTCCCTCTCCTTCCTTCCCTCCTTTATCCCACAATCCACAGGGAGGGAAGAGCAAAGCGTTTGGGGATCAAACCCACCTGAGCTCTCCCACCAAGCCAAGGGAACCCCTCAGGAAAGCTCCTTTTTCTCCCTGATTTTGGATGTGGCTCAGCACAGAGCAGCCACCCCCATCCCTGGTGTCCAGGAGCTCCTTCTCTTTTAAAATCCATCAAAAAAGGAGCTTGGAAGCAAAACTGAGGGAGAATCTCCCATTTTTTCCCGATCACAGCATCCCCCGCAGCAGCAGTGTCCATGCCGGGAAGCAGCTGTGCCGGGTGGGAGCGCAGGGCCCTGTCCCGGCTGTGTTACTGCGAGGGTCACGTTACAAATCCCCTTTCCATGGCCGGATCCCGGCGGGAAAATAACCGGGGCAAGGTCAGGACCCTGCCAATAAACAGGAGCCCAGCCCCGGCGTGGGAGCAGGGCCCGTGGGATTTGCCCGGCCTGGTCCTGCAGGTCCTGGCTCCGAGGTGGCCATCGTCCGTCCCCATCCCGCCAGGACACACAAATCCTTGGAAAAGCAGCCCGGCAGTGCTGGGAAGGGCTCACAAGGCCCTGCAGGTTGGGCTGGGATTGATCACCTTGCAGAGGTGAGGGGGAATTGTTGGATTTTCCCCAGAAAATGTCTTTCACCCTTCGTTTTCCAGGGAATATTCCTCGGTGAGTGTTTGTAGGTACGGACCACACTCAGGAGGGACAAAATTCCTTCAATCGGAATAAAGCGTGGAAGGAAACTTGAGGATGAAGCTCTGGATCCATTCCTGGAGCTCTGGATCCATTCCTGGAGATGCCCAGAGTTGCTCTCCAAAGGTTTTTTGGCATCTGCTGAGGCACAGGGGATTTTGGGAGAGTCCCAGTGGGATCCCCAGGTATCTCGAGGAGTGGCAGGGAAAGGGTTAATGTAGCTATTCCCACAGGAGACGATCCCATCTCATCCCATCCCACTGGAGTCACAGGAGCCCATCAGGTGAGGCCTTCAAACCCCTCTTCTCCCCATCTTTCCCTGCCCTGGATGACAACCCCGAGGATCTTCCTCCTTAATTAAGGATTAATTAATTCACAGTCTCCTATGAAGGTGTGGATTTATTTTGCTGTGCAGGGTGGGAAAAGGCCAGAGAAGCAAAAATCCCCCCCGAGAGCAGCAAAACTCTGGCTCTCCTGTTTCCATGTCCCTTTCCCAGTTTTCTCCAGCACCTTCTGCCCTTCCCCAGTTTGGGATGAGGGCACTGGGTAAATATTTGTGGAATGGGGGAGAATAAAAAAAAAAAAGAATTTGTTCAGCACAAGGACAGAAATAAAATGAGAATAAAATAATAAACCACAGATATTAGAAAGACAATAAAGCTCAAAGCATTGGGATGAGGGGGGTGAGGCAGGGGCACTGCATGGATCCCTGGAATTGTCCAAGGCCAGGTTGGATGGGGCTTGGAGCACCCTGGGACAGTGGAACCTCTCCCTGCCCATGGCAGAGGGTGGAACGAGAGGAGCTTTAAATCCCTGCCAGCCCTGAGCATTCCAGGATGCCCTAATTCCATGATTCTGGATGATTTCAGAGCTTCACAGGTCCCACCACGGGAGGGGGACAGGAGTGGCAGGGAGGGTTTGGTGCCCAGGAGGTCTGGGGTGAAACCCAAAGAGCCGTTGGGTGGCCAGGAGTGCAAGAGGGACCCAATTCAGCCACCCCAGAACCACCTGGCAGGGGGCTGGGAACGGGGAAAAATGAGAGAAAGAGAGAGAAAAAAGAGGGAAAGAAGGGAAAGGAAGGGCTCAGCTGCAGGAGCTGCTCAGGGCAGGCTGGTGAAGGAGCACCTGGAACTGGTTTTAGGACCAAACTTCTACATGACCAGGTCTGGTTAAACCCAGACTTTTATCACTGCAAACTGAAACTTTGCTGCCTCTTCAGGAGCCAAGAAAGAACCCACGTTTTGTGTTATATTTGGATCAGATTTGGTGTCTTCAGGAGTCAATAAAGGACCCACAGTTTAGGTCATGTTTGTATCGTATTTTGTATCTTCAGGAGCCAACAACGGCCCCACATTTGGAATCATATTTTAATCCTATTTCATATCTTCCGGAGTCAATAAAGGCCCCACAATTTGGGTCATTTTGTATCACATTTTGCATCTTCAGAAAAAACTAAAGGCCCCACATTTTGGGTCATGTTTGCGTTGTGTTTCTCATCTCCAGGAGCCAACAAAGGCCCCACATTTCAGTGACTTTTATCACTGCAAACTGAAACTTTGCTGCCTCTTCAGGAGCCAAGAAAGAACCCACATTTTGTGTCATATTTGGATCAGATTTCCTATCTTCAGGAGCCACCATTTGGAATCGTATTTAATCCTGTTTCGTATCTTCAGGCGTCAACATAGGACCCACACCTTGGGTCATTTTGTATCACATTTTGCATTTTCAGGAATAAATAAAGGCCCCACATTTTCGGTCATGTTTGTTTTTGTGTCGTCGGGAGCCAACACAGGTCCCACATTTTGGATCATATTTGTGTCATATTCCATATCTTCAGGACTTAATATAGCACCCACCATTTGGGTCATTTTGCATCACATTTTGCATCTTCAGAAATAAAGGCCCCACGTTTTGGGTCACGTTTCCATGGTGTTTGTCGTCTCCAGGAGCCAACAAAGGCCCCGCACTCCAGTGACTTTTATCACTGCAAACTGAAACTTTGCTGCCTCTTCAGGAGCCAACAAAGGCCCCACATTTCAGGTCACATTTGGCCGCGCCGCCAGCGAGGCCCTGCAGGTTTTGGGTGCCACGTGAGGGGTTCCAAACCTCCCTTTGCGCTGCACCTCCCCGAAAAGCAAATGCTGCAGATGCAGGGGAGAGATTTCTGTGGCTCCTGGCGTGCTGAGCTCTGAGTGTTGCCAGGGACACCCCAAACCCCAGGCAAACAGTGGTGACTCAGAGCCCTGGTGACTTTGGTTTCGGTGGATGCGACAAGAACTCCCCTCTCACTTCTGCCTGCTTGGTAACAGCTCCTGCTCTGAAGGCACAAAAGTGCTTTGGTGAGTTTGTTGGGGTTTGGTTTGCAGCTGCCTTGCCCAGGAGCCGAGCGAAACTCTCAAGATCAAGATAAAGGCTGAGTCGCAACCGAGCAGCCTGCAATGGGCAAAATGGGAGACAAACATGATCTGAAATGTGGGGCCCTCATTGGCCTATGAAGATACAAAATCTGATACAAACACGACACAAAATGTGGATCATTATTGACTCCTGAAGACACAAAATATGAGACAAATATGACCCAAATTGTGGGGCCTTTATTGACTCCTGAAGACACAAAATATGATTAAAATATGATTCCAAATGTGGGGCCTTTGTTGGCCCCTGAAGGTACAAACTGTGAGACAAATATGACACAAAATGTGGGTTCTTTATTGGCTCCTGATGACGCAAAATATGAGACAAATATGATTTGAAATGTGGGGCCCTCATTGGCCTATGATGATACAAAATCTGATACAAACGTGACACAAAATGTGGGTCATTATTGACTCCTGAAGATATAAAATAGGATCCAAATATGACCCAAATTGTGGGGCCTTTATTGACTCCTGAAGACACAAAGTATGAGACAAATATGACACAAAATGTGGGGCCTTTATTTATTCCTGAAAATGCAAAATGTGATACAAAATGACCCAAGCTGTGGGTCCTGTATTGACTCCTGAAGATACAAAATAGGATTAAAATATGATTCCAAATGTGGGGCCTTTGTTGGCTCCTGAAGGTACAAACTGTGAGACAAATATGACACAAAATGTGGGTCATTATTGACTCCTGAAGACACCAAATCTGATCCAAATATGACACAAAACGTGGGTTCTTTATTGACTCCTGAAGAGGCAGCGAAGTTTCAGTTTGCAGTGATAAAAGTCTGGGTTTAACCAGACCTGGTCTGGTAAAAGTTTGCTCCGGTCTGGACCCAAAACCAATTCCAGATGCTCCTTGACCTGAGCAGCTCCGTGGAGCTGAGCCCTTCCCTTCCCCTCTTTTCCTCTTTTTCTCTCATTCCAGGAGTTGGAATCCCAAGAGTCAGAACCCCAGGAGTTGGAACCCCAGGAGCTGGAATCCCAGGAGTTGGAACCCCAGGAGTTGGAGCCACAGGAGTTGGAGCCACAGGAGCTGGAACCCCAGGAGTTGGAGCCACAGGAGCTGGAACCACAGGAGTTGGACCCACAGGAGTTGGAACCACAGGAGTTGGAGCCACAGGAGTTGGAGCCACAGGAGCTGGAACCACAGGAATTGGAGCCACAGGAGCTGGAACCCCAGGAGCTGGAACCCCAGGAGTTGGAACCCCAGGAGTTGGAGCCACAGGAGCTGGAACCACAGGAGCTGGAACCACAGGAATTGGAGCCACAGGAGTTGGAACCACAGGAGTCGGAACCACAGGAGTCAATCATGGAGGGGTTGGACTGGGGCTCCTGCTCCTGTTCAAGGTGGAAGCACCTGGATTGGTGCTCCTGCTCCAGCTCCTGGGGTGGAGAAACCTCTGGAGGAAAAAGCGATTTACGGGCTCTGAGCCCTTCCTCCAGATTTGCTCCTTAACGAATCCTCACAGCTGGACTTGATGATCTCCGAGGCCTTTTCCAGCCTAAAGGATTCAGTGATTCCATGACCTCCCCATAAAAACTTGCAGATCCACTGGGAGGGGTTGAGGTTGGAGGTGAAAACTCCAAAACTCCTGGCCCAGAGGCTGCAATGAGCTTGATTTGGGTGGATTTTGATCCGTGTGCAGATCAAAGCTTGAATTGCATCATTCCTTCAAAGGAGGGTGGAAGAAAATCCCTGTTCGGAGAAACAGGGAAACTGAGGCACAGCACAGGGCCAGGACTCGAGAAACCCTGGCCAGCTCCAAAATTCCACATTTAGTGGAGGATTTCTGGAGCTCATTTCTTGCTGGAATAAAGCAGAGGCCGGTGTTAAACCAGTAAGGAAATGGTTCTGTGTCCAGGGAAACTTTGGGCAGGGAATGGTGCTGGAAAGGGCAAGTTCAGCTCCAGGAATCACCCCCTTGCTTGGACAGATTCCCCCTTTTCCGGAGGCAAAGGAGATTTTCCCATGGAAAGCCGTGTTTTGCTCCATTAAGGGAAGAAGCTGCTCTGCCTGTTCAAATATCCCGAGAAATGCTGGATAAATAAATCCTGAAGGATCTGTTTAATAAATGATATTTTTAGGCATCCTCAGCAGGTCCTTTCTGCCCCCCGGTGAAATTCAGAGGGTGCCCAGGAGCGGCAGGAATTTCAGAGGAAAATAAACGCCGCCCTTGCTCCCCATTCCCTTCTCCTCCCAATCCAGGCACTTCTTCAGGAACATCCACGATCAGAAATATTTGAATTTTCCGGCTTTCTTTATATGGCAAAGCTGGAAGGGAAACACCCGCCCCCCGTGACAATTTGCATCCAGTCAAATCTCGATTTTTCATGGATACATTGGTTTTTATTGTGAGCAGCCACAAGGCCTTCCCCTCCATGAGAAAATATTTTAAAGGTCTCAGGAGGAGATTTTTGGGCTCAATTCCACGCCAACACCAAGAAAAAAGCAAAGAGCCCCCAGTTGCTCTCCTCTTTTCCAAGCAGGGAAGGACTGGAGCATCCCAGGCCCCAGGACTTTGCCTGGATCCCCTCTTTGCCCATTTTCACATGGAAAAGTGATTTATTAACGAAGCCTGCAGGAATTCTATCCGCTCCTCACGCTCCCGTAAAATCCCACAGGCTCCAAATGGATGGAATTGGCGCGTTTGATCCCCATTTTCCCTCTCACTCCATCCCCCGCTCCAGATTTCCTCTTCCCCACCTCATAAAAGGAGTTTCTCCCCAAGAAATGCTGTTCCTGCTTCGCTGATGGGGTCAGGACCTTTCTTTTTTAGTTTTTTTTTTTGGTTTTTTTTTTTTTTTTCTCCTTTTTTAATCCATTTTATGGGCCCCGGGGAGGGACGTTTTCCATCTGGGAGCTGTGTAATGCAATCCAAAAATAACAGCACGGCTGCTCCCTCCCTGCGCCCCCGGAGCCCCGGGAAGGGACCACCCTCATCCCTCTGGAATGAGGGAGAGATGGGGAAAGCCCTGCCCCAAATCCTAATTCATATCAATACTTTATATCAGTTGTGTATAATGTACATTCTATGTGCTGCGTTTTAAAATAAATAATGTATTAAATAATAATATATTAAATAAATATAAATTAAATTATATGATTTTTTAATATTTTAATATATTAATGT
>VZRN01005827.1:1146954-1160189 GCA_013397935.1 Dasyornis broadbenti | reverse complement strand
TTTCATATTAGTATAATGTAGTTGTATTATAATATGAAACATAAATTAAATTCTATTAATATAATATATTATAATGTATTTTATTATTAATGTTTAATATTCATATTATATAGTGTTATATTAATATATTCGATTAGTATAGTGTATTAATATTATGATATTAAATATAAGTTGCATTATGAATTATAATTTATTAATTACTGTTAAACATTAAAATATTAAATTAATTAATAATATATTGTCCATTATATACTACAAAGTGATCTAATACATACCATAACGTATAAATATTATAAATATTATCTATATCATATAGATTATACATATTCTATCGTATTAAATCACTGTGCATTTTCTTTAATAGGAGGATTTTAATACAGAAATAGATCGTGGATAAAAATAATTCTTAAATCAATAATACTAAACAGACAATAAATAAGAAATAAATGATGTTATCTCTATAAATATTTATCCCAAAGACCCCATTCCTGAGGGTCGCCTTCTTGAAGAACGCCTTGGGTAACTAAAAGGTGAAGCAGGTGGGACTGGGGGGATCTCTGCCCCCGCAGCGATTCCGGCAGCCTCTGGACTTGGACTTGGCTTTTCCCAAAAAACTCTGCTCCAATGGAGGTGCTGGGCCAGAGGCACAGCTGAGCTGGGCAGCATTTTCCTTGGAAAAATTGGGAAAAAAGAAAAAAAAAAATTCTTGTTTGTTTCCATGTCAGCCTGTGCCAACCCTGCAGAGCCCCAGCTGTGGGCAGATGGGGAGAATTCCCCTGGAAATGGAAAATTCCATCCCTTTTTCAGTTTTTATCAAACCTCTGAGCTTCTCGCTGTGCCTCAGATCCCAGCAGGGATCCCGGCAGGAGATCCCACATGGGATCCTCCCAAAATCCCAGATCCAGGGAGGAGGTGCAGCTCCACCTTCACACTGACCCCTGGAGCGCCGGCCCAGCCCTCAGCTCCAGCCAGCAGGAAGCAGGAATGCTTTATCCCAAAAAACTGGGGTGTGGGCAGCCCCCTCCTGCTCCGGCTCCTCCTTCCCAGGATCCAATCTCCTGTCCCTCCTCTTTCCATTTTGCTCAGCCTCCCCTTCCCCTCCTCCCGCCCTCTCCTCCAGAAAAGGGAGAAGCTCTAAAAGCGTGGGTGTCCTTTGCTGGGTGATCTGGGAAACCTGGGAATCCTGGGAATCACCCTGGGAGTGGAGCACCATGGCCCAGAATCCTGGAAAAACAGGATCCTTCGGGCTGGGAGCAAACATGGAGTCACGAGCTGGGATGGCTTCAGCTGGGTCGGGTTGTTCAAAACCTGCTCCAGTGGGGCCTTGGGTGTTTCCAGGAAATGATTCCAGAGGGCAGCTGGGGCTCAGCCGGAGGATGCTGAGCTGAGGATTCCTTGTCCAGACCCCTTTGGATCACGGCAGCCCTTGGAAAAACACATTTTGATCCCAAACCTTGCCCAATCCCTCACCTCTGCAGCTCAGGGATCTCCCAAAACCAACCCAAGGACAGCCTTGGCTTTGGGAAGCTTCTCCAGCCTGGGATTTCAGCCCCACAACCTGGGATTAGGGGGTGCCTTGAGTCCTTCCCAATCCACACAGAGGGGAAAATCAGGAAGGCTTGGAATCAAGAAAATGGAATCACAGAATTCCAGGATGGTTTGGATTGGAAGGGACCTCAAATCCCATCCCATTCCACCCCTGCCATGGCAGGGACACCTCCCACTGCCCCAGGCTGCTCCCAGCCCTGTCCAGCCTGGCCTTGGGCACTGCCAGGGATCCAGGGGCAGCCACAGCTGCTCTGGGAATTCCATCCCAGCCCCTCCCCACCCTCCCAGGGAACAATTCCTTCCCAAGATCCCATCCAGCCCTGCCGTGTCCATGGCGAGCCATTCCCAGTGTCCTGGCACTCCAGCCCCAGGGAAGCTGCTGAGGACTGACCCAGCTCATGCCATGGGCTCATCCCCAGCCCCTGGAGGGTGGGAAAAGGATGGGAGAGGGGTTTGAGGCTGAGAATTCCGCATGGCAGGAGCGACTTTTCAGGAAGCGACTCAGAATGGACTCATGGTGTCCATGAGGGCAATTCCCCCTGGATGTCCATCAAATCCCCCCGCATCCTCTTCTCCCACCTCCTGCCCGAGGCTGTGGAGATGCCAGAAGGGAACAGGCCCAGAAATCCACCCAAAATCCCTTCCCAGGCCGCACTAAAAATGCTGCCTCTGCCCCACAATACCTAAAACCAGACGGTTTTGGGAAAAAATGCCACCCTTGACAAACCTGGGTGTTTCCCATGAAAAACTGGGGTAGGATATGATGGCCAGGGTGGCAGAGGGGAATGTTTCATTGCCTGTTTCTATCTCAATTTTATACAGATATTGAATATTATCATCTATTTTATGAATCTCATCCATTTAATATTTATCCTACATTTAACAAGCAGTTCCCAAATCCCCACGGAAGGTCTTTTCCAAATCATCTTTTCCCATCCTCCCCTTTGTTAAAGCGGCTGGAGCTTCCAGGCAGGGAATAAAACTCAAATATTTTGCCCCTTGCAGCCAAGCTCAGCCTTTATTTATTTTAAAAACATGGCTTGGAAAGAAGCTCATAAATCCCTCATCCCTCGGAGCTTCCAAAGCTCCCGGGAACATCATTTTCCTTTGAAGTGGAAAGTGGGGAAAGGAAAGGTTGGGAAAAGAGGCCGGAACTGCACAGCTCAGCTTCCCCTCCTGTTGCAGCTCTTCTTCTTTCGCTTTTCCAAGGGTTTATTTTCAGTTTAAAAATGAATTTTCACTCCCTTTTTAGGTTCAAAAAGTGCAGGAGAAAGTTCCCAAATGTCGGATTCATGGCTCTTCCCACAGGTGTGCTTTAAGAAAAGAAGCGAAAAGAACACTTTTGTCCTTTTCCCCCTGATTTGAAAGAAATCTGTAGGGAAAATGCTGAAGTTGGGATTTTCGGTGTTATTTTGGGAAGCAGAGCTGACCCTCAGCACAGCCAGCACCACTAGAGGGCCCAGAAAGTTCTTTAAGTGATGCTGGGGCTTTCCTTGTTGTGCTTCTCCTGATATCCAGAGCCTTGAAAATTCCTTGAGCATCCCTCAATCCCTTCCAAAAACTTATAATTAAAAATAAATAAATAAATAAAATAAAATACTGGCAGTTATTTGGGAGGATTTTTATTTAGGGATTCCTCCGAGTCTCCTGCGACTGCAAATCCCTCACATTCCATTCCCCGTTAGCAGCTGCCAATGTCATTATTTCATTTATAATCCATATTTTTGGGGATATTTGTACCTGTTTGAAGTTCTTTGGGAAACAGCACAACTCGCATGGATGTCATTCCCCTTCTCCAGGGCGGAATTCAGCTCACACTGACCCTCGGCCATGGATAATTCCCGGGGGCTGCGGGACCCTCCTGGCAGCTGGGGCTGAACTGTGACAATCATTTCTCCCGGGGTTTTTTTGAACTGTTTTTCCATGGAATGAGGAAAGGAACAGCTTTTCCTGCTGTTCTTCTCTTTGGTTTTTCAGGAAGTGACTCTCAGGATGGACTCATGGTGTCCAGGAGGGTTATTCCCCCTGGATATTCATCAAATGCCCCCCACATCCTCCTCTCCCACCTCCTGCCCAAGGCTGGGAAGATGCCGGAAGAGAACAGGCCCAGAAATCCACCCAAAATCCCGGGAACGGGGAGGTTTCCGAGGAGGGATGTGGGGAGATGCTCTCCCCAGCCATTCTCTGTCATTCCCGATGGATCTCTGGGCCTCCAGCAGCCTCTGCCCCTCCCAAAGCATCCCTGGGCATTCCCGGGGAGCACAGGCGGCTCCTCGGGGACGCCGTCAAGGATCAGAGATGGGAAATGGGATATTTCTGGGGGTGCTGATGGGGCAGAGCAAATCCAGGGATCAGATCAACTCCCAGCCCTGTTCCTGACCTAAATTTGGGACTTTCCAGGGCCAAACTCATGGAGATCCCTGCGCTCCTCCCAGGGATGCTCCAAGCAGATCACACAGGAGGAGAGCGAGCCCCAGGGGACAGTGCCATTCCCAGGGGGGGAAATCCAGGCACACGCAGGAATTCCAGCCACGGGCCGCTGTCGGGAGGCAGCTCCCGGTGGAGAAGCTTCCGGAGCATCCCCGTGCCGAGGCTGCGGCACAGGAAGGGGCTGGGCTCCCTTCCAGAGCCATCCCCGTGCTCCCGAACAGCCAAGATGTTTCCTGGAATTCTTGCTGGCCCTGACCCGGCTCTGGTTATCGAGGTGCTGCCGCTGGGCTATCGCTGACCTTCCCCGCGGTGGCCTCCCCCTCTCTGGGCTTTATCTGCCCATGGATTCTGCTTCCGTTGACGTCTTCGGATCAGCGCGGAGCAGAGGTGGCTGCAGGAGGCAGCGGGGGAGCGTTGCAGCCGCTCATGTCCATGGGCACAGATATCCCATGGGATGCTGGAGCAGGCTGGGAATCCTGCTGCTTCCGGTCAGCTTGAGAAGAGCGAATTCCATTGTCCACGTCCTCCATGAGCAGCTCCCAAACCCCTCTGTTTAAACTGCACTGGTGTGAGGTCCTAGAGGATCCTGGAATGGTTTGGGTGGGAGGGGACCTTAAATCCCATCCCATTCCACCCCTGCCATGGCAGGGACACCTTCTACTGTCCCAGGTTGCTCCAAGCCCTGTCCAGCCTGGCCTTGGACATTCCCAGGGATGGGGATCCTGGATAAAATGAGGGTTTTCTGGGAGTTTTGGGGTGGAGTGGGAGGTCTGACCCTTCCTCTCTGGGATGCTGGGAAGTTCAGGGTGATCCATGGTGGGATCTTAAACTCAGCCAGGCACTGGCTCCGCTGAGCCCCTGCCACAGCAAACCATCCCCCAGGAACGGCTGCAGCCCTTTTTGGGGAGTGGGAACCCCAAATCCGGCCCTGAGGAGCTGCAATCACCACAGCCGACCCCCGGCTTGCAGCTCACACCCTGCGGCGAGCCCAGCCTCTACAGGCTCCTTCCAACCCAAACTATTCCAGGATTCCAGGATTCCATACTTTCCAGGGGCTCACTGTGTGCTTTGGGAGCACCCCACAAACGCCAGTGCCCTGCGGGGCCCGGCTGCAGCCCCAAAGCCCAGCGGCTGAGCTGCGTCACGGCCCGGCAGGCGGCCTTGGCCCCGCGCTTGTCCTCGCCGGCCTTTTCCATCCTCCCGCTCCCCATTGTTCCCGGAGCCCGGCCCTGACCCTGGGTATTTATAATCCCCCTTTCCGGGCCGGCATTGTGTGCCGGAGCCCTGGATGAGCCGGGCTCCGCTCCTCGCTTCCGCGCTTTCCTGTTTACGGCGCTCGGGCGGAGCCGGGCCAAGCCCCTCCTCGGAGACCTCCACACGATTCTGTTTCTCCTTGCAGCAGGGACACGGATGGGATGGATCCAGCAAATCCATAAAGGCCCTGCAATTTGGGGAAGGTTGGGTTAACGCAGGATGAGCTGTGAGACACCTGATTGCCATTGACCTGAGGCAGGCACTGCACTGGCCTCAAACCACGGACAGCTTGTCCTGGGGCTGCCCAGGCAATGAGATCTGGGCTATCCCAAGTCCTTCACCTCCCTGAAATGCTGAGTGACCCCAAAACACTACCCAGGCTCAGATTTGGGCCCCAAATGGCCTCTTTTCTCTCCTAGAACAGGCAGTGTTGTAGCTCAGGGGGCCATGGCCATGCCTTGACACAGGCAAGTCCTGGATGTGTTTTATATTCAAAAAGAGGAAAAAAAAAATCTCCACTCCATGCTGGTCTCGTGTGTGGAACTGTTCATTCCAGCAGCACAGACCTTTAGCCCAGATCGATTTGATTGTCGGGGGAGGTAAATCAGCGCTGGCAAAGGCCGCAGCTGGGACTGCCAAGAGCTCGTGGTGACCTCTGGGCCAGAGCTGGGCCACAACAGGATGGGCTTTGGGCTCCTCTCGGCCTCAGGGCTGCAGTTCAGGCTGGCAAAAAGGAGCTCGGTGTTTAATGGGAAAAGGTGTGGCACGAAAATCAGAGCCAACCCCGGCCCCAGCTGCTCTCGCTCAGGCGGGTGGGTGAGGGTGAGGGGTCCCAGCCCTCGCCGTGGTGCTGTCCTGGCAGAGGGAGAGTCAAGGCAGAGGGAAAAGGTGTTTTTCCCGTGCCAGAAAGAGGAAAAACTGCAAAAAGAGGAAAAGCAAGCGCTGGGTTTGATCTGAACAGGTTGTGATCAGCAGGGTGAGGCTGAACAAGGATAAAACTGCAAAAAGGAGGAAAACCAACCCTGGCGTTTTCTCTGAAGGGGTTGTGGGCAGAAGGGACGCCCGTCCTGACTGTCGGACTCCCTACGCTGCACAGGGGATGATTTTTTCCCCATTTCCCCACTTTTTTGCCTAAACAGAGCCACCATTAACCCCATAATCTGCAGAGGTTACCCCAGGGCCAAGCCCTGCCCTGCACCACGGCCCTGGCCAGCCCCGGAGCCCCAGAAACCAAACAAAGGCAAACACGAGCCCTGCCAGCGTTAATCTCCTCCTCACACGAGCCGGGTGGAGCCAGCACTGCAGGAAACCCCAATCCAGGCCATTCCCTCATCCAAACTGGAGAAATCATCATCTCTGCCCCCAGCCCCAGCCCTCAGCCCCAGCCCCAGCTGGGGACGGCACTCCCAGCCTCCATCCATCCCTGGAGGAACTCGAGGCGTGTTTTCCCCTCGGACGTGCAAACAAACAATGGCCCTGACTCACGGAGCACCGAGGTCTGTGTGGGTTTTTCCTGGTCCCAGCCCGTCCAGGGAGAATTCCCCCTGAAACCCCACCTGCAACCCTGGCAGATGTGCAGAGCCCACGGCTGTCACTCCACGTTTATCCTTTATCTGCCCCTGACAGGCCAGGCAAACAGAATTCCAGATGTTTCCTACCCCGGAGCCCAGCCCAAGGTTTTGGGGGTTTTCGGTGTTGTTTTGGGTAGTTCAGTGTTTGCTCGGCTTGCCTGGCACTCAGGCATCTGGAGGGAGCAGCTGCCTGCAAACACTGATTTTTGTTTCTCCAAAACACAGGAAAAGAATTTTTTTTTAATTCCATGCAGCTCCTATTAGTCAATATTTAATACAAAAATAAAATCTCATGTGCTGTGTAATCTATTAGGTCGATGACACCACTATTTATGGGGTTTGGGTGGGGAGAGGGATTGGATAATGGGAATAATCCCACATAAAGGAGTCAGTGGGACCACAGCAGCCTTCATGTAAGGATCTGAATTCCCTCTGCTGGGAATGGCACCAGGATAGAAACCCAGCTGAAGGCTGGTGCATGCACTCCACAGGTTTCCCTGATCCCTGGGAAGGATGGGATCAAGCAGCTCCTGGAATGGTTTTGAATCTGTTGTTTTTGGCAGGATGAGAGCTCCTAAGAAAAATAAATATTTAAAGAAAAATGATAGATTTCAGTTTTCACTTTTTAATTTTTATTTTAACTCCGAAGCAAAATATTTTCCATGGAAAGCCCATGTCTGGCTGTCAGTGTCTGTGAAGTGGAGCTGGTGAGCCCAATCCAAACATCCCACCCACAGCCTGTGCCAGCGGGAGCTGGAGCTCCTCGGGACCCTTCCCTGCTCTGCCAGACCCGCTCCAGGCACTGCAAACGGAGCTTTGCCAGCACAAATCCCACCCTGCATCACCTCCAGCCCCAAAAACCTCCTCCAGCTGAGGAAGGGATTCCTTGGAGGCGCTGTCTGGGGGAAGAATTGGAGCACGGAGGGACACGGGGTGCTGGGATGGGGGAGCTTCCAGCAGGAAAATGTGGATTTTCTCAGGGCAAGAAGCAGGGTGGTGCTGCTGACCTGCCTCAAACGAGCTGGGAAATTGGTGGAGCTTTGTCTCACATCCCTCTCCCCACACTGGGAAAATCCAAGTCCTTTCCCCAGCAGCTCCCTCAGAAAGTTCCCCAAGCCCTGAGCCCTGAGCCCTTTGTTTGCTCTGGAATCACCCCGTCCCTGAGGAACCAGGATGAGCAGAATTTTGTAGGGACAGGAGGATAAACATATCTGGGAGGGGCAGATGTGCACAGGGGAGCGGCATCTCCCCATTATCCACAGGGAGCAGGGACACCGGCAGGAACCTGCTCAGGGTAGGCTGGGAAAAATCCATCTTAAGGCTGTGGAATTCCAAGTGCTCCTGCAAAACCTGGCTCTGGAGTAGTCCAGCGTCCTTGGGAATGCATCCATCTCATCCAGCAATTCCCGGTGCCACCAGGCACGAGGAGCAGCCTCAGAGAGCTTTGTCCCATCCCTGCCTCAGCTTCCCCAGCAATTCCATTGGGATTAAGGATCTTTTCTGCCCGGCCTTGGTGAAGGCCTGCATGGCACAAGGGATACATTTAATTAATGCACTTTTTAATGGAATTCTGGTTTTCTAGAGCTGAATTATCGTAGCAAGAGGGCCAGCAGAGGGGGTGTGCACAGGGAACCATCAGAAATCCATCAGAAAAGTCCTTTTAGGGAACAGACACGGAATGAGGGGGTCTTGGTTTATTTTCCAGCATTTCCTTGTGTTTTCCAGCTTTGGTGAATGTCAAGATCCCCAAGTTTTTCCCGGTGCTGCTGATCCCTTTCCAACTATTCTCTGAGCCCAAAAGGGTGGAGAAGGCCCAGCATCGGCCAGGAGCCATCGCTGGAGGGGACGGGAGCTGCCAGTACTGAGACACCATAAACGACAGCCAAAGGGGCTTTGGAAAAGGATGGAATCCCAGAGGAATTCCAGGGGAATTCCAGAGCAAAGCAAGAGAGAGCTGGGATAAGGCCTCGGTGGGTTCCCCATCCTCTGCAGCCCTCGGGGCAGGACCAGGAGCTCTCTGCTCAGCCCAGACACAGAGAACAGGATAATTTGGGAAGTGCAGGATGGATTTCCTGCCCAGGACCCTTTGGATTGTCTCACCAGCACATTACATCCTCCAAAGCTTCTAAATCAATTAACTCAGGCCTGCTGAGCTAATTAGAGCTGCTTACACTTCCAGCTAATAAAATATTTGTCATTTCTGAAGCACGTGGGAGTTTTTCTTCGGCTTAACCCAATCACCCTGACAATTCCTGCAGCTGAAGACTTTCCCAGAAGCATTTTTTTGCCAGAGGTAGGAAAAATCTGATTAGGTAGGATGATCAAAACTTGCATTCCTGTAGTTTTCCCGTCTGGAGCGTGGATGGGTGGAAATGCTGTGTGGCTGCATCGCTCCCATTGATAATCCAGCAGCGGGGATGGAATTCAGGGGAAATGTTGGGATTAAGGGTGCAGAGATCTGTTGGACACCTGGGCTCAAGGGTGGCTTCATCCTTAGGACGAGCCTCGCTGAGCTGGGGAGGGTTCAAGCTCACCTGCCTGGGTTTTGGTGCTTATTCCTCTCCCACACGTTTAATTCAACAAAGGAAAAACAAACTCTTGGAATGCGCTGCTGCATCCAAAGGGCTTTTTTCCACCTCCTATCTTCCCTTAATTTTAATGGACTTAATAAAGAAGGAAATGTATCAGCCAAGTCCAGCCCATGTGGCTTTAATCAATCAATTTAATTAACATCTCCCAAACTGTCTTATTAAAACTAAATTAAATCCTGATTTGAGAGGTTTAATAGATCACCCAGACCTTGTGCAGAGACAACTGCAGCTGTGGGAGCGCCAGGAAAAGGAGCCGAGCTTTTCCCTGCTCACCTTTGTGGGGCCAGGGCTGCTCCATCCGCCATTCCCAGGCTGCAATCTGGGTTTCCCGCTGGGATAAATCCATGTTCGTTCACCGGGGCTGGAGACAGCCTGGGGTGGAAATAGGCAGGAGTTCCCTGACTCCAGAGTTTGTCCTGGAAGACAGGAAACACTGGCAGCACAGAAAATTGTTCAGAATATGCAGCTCTTTCCATTTAAACCACATTATTATGAGATTCCCTTTTCACTTATAAAAAAAAAGAGGATGAATGAAATAAGAATTATCATAAAAATGGCCCTGTTTGCCATACGTGATTTGCGGGGAACGGGACTGGCTTTGGGGTTAGCTGGAAACTCTTCATTTTTGGAAAGGAAACAGGGAAGAGCAAGAAAATACCGATTTGTTTTGGAAAGTTTTGTTCCCAGCAAGGAAAGCGCTGCTCCATCGGCCTCCTTGTGGTGCCTTGTCCTGGTGCCTCATCCCCATCCCTCTGTGCCCTTTTCTCCCCACTTCCCTTTCCCCCTTCGCTTCCTTCCTGCTTCCCAGGGGGTTCTGCCTCCCCCCTCTCCTCTCCAGCTCCCAGGGATGCTCTCCCACCACAAAGCATCCAGGAGCTGCTCCTGATCCCGCTCTTCCCAGCAGGGCCCTCGGAACCGGAGAGCAGCGAGGGCAGCGTCTGCTTTCCATCAGCGCTGCCAGGCCAGGCTCGGGCCTGCTCCAGCCTCATCCCTGCCGGGGCATCAAACACATCCCCCGGATCTAATCCCTGTTCCCACACCTCTGGCTCGTGGATCCGGAGGCTTGGAGCTCCCAGGAGCTCCTTGGGAACTCCAACCCTCCCAGTGAGCACCGGGAGCCACCAGAAATCCATCAGGAAACTCCTTTAAGGGAACAGGCATGGAAAGAAGGGGGTCTTGTTTTATTTCCCAGTGCTTCCTTGTGTTTTCCAGCTTTGGTGAATGTGAAGATCCCCAAGTGGGGAACACCTGGGAGCTCCTGGGTGCCTTCTGAGCTCCTGGCAGGGTTGGAGCTGCTCCCTGGGGTTTTCCCTTGGCTCTGGAGGCCACCGAGGTGGGGTCAAAGATGAGCTCTGGGGAGGGGGTTTGGTTGCAGGGCTCAGCTGCTGCTTCCAGAGGATCTGCCCGTTCCTGGGGCACCGCGAATGGTGGGAATGGCTGGCCCCAGGGATAAAATCAGCCTGGAAAATGTCTCCACTAAACACAGGAGACACCGCCCCAAACAGCGCAGGCAGGAGCCGTGCAAGGGCCCAAATCCCTTAAATCCAGCTGGCCACGGGGTCAGCGCTCCCAGGAGCGGGAATTCCAGTGGGTGTAGGGAGAGGGGGAAGGCAGAACCCCCCGAGGAGCTCCTGGGAGCTCCAAGCCTCCGGAGCCACGAGCCAGAGGTGTGGGAACAGGGATTAGATCCGGGGGATGTGTTTGATGCCCCGGCAGGGATGAGGCTGGAGCAGGCCCGAGCCTGGCCTGGCAGCGCTGATGGAAAGCAGACGCTGCCCTCGCTGCTCTCCGGTTCCGAGGGCCCTGCTGGGAAGAGCGGGATCAGGAGCAGCTCCTGGATGCTTTGTGGTGGGAGAGCATCCCTGGGAGCTGGAGAGGAGAGGGGGGAGGCAGAACCCCCCGGGAAGCAGGAAGGAAGCGAAGGGGGAAAGGGAAGTGGGGAGAAAAGGGCACAGAGGGATGGGGATGAGGCACCAGGACAAGGCACCACAAGGAGGCCGATGGAGCAGCGCTTTCCTTGCTGGGAACAAAACTTTCCAAAACAAATCGGTATTTTCTTGCTCTTCCCTGTTTCCTTTCCAAAAATGAAGAGTTTCCAGCTAACCCCAAAGCCAATCCAGGACAAGGCACCACAGAAGAGGCCGATGGAGCAGCACTTCCCTTGCTGGGAACAAAAATTTCCAAAATCTCCTCTTTTCCCCGTAGAGTCTGGGATTCATTCATTTATGAGGCCAAAAGGTGCCCCTGCCCACCCCAACCAGCCCCGTGTGCCAGCCAGGATCTGGGCAGGGCTGCCAGAATGGGTCACACTCCTGTGCTCAGGCAAAATAAAAGGGTTTAAAACCAGATTTAAGCCCCACTAATTCGCTCAAAAGCCGTTGTTTCATCATTTGGTTGTAAAACTGTGACTTCAAACCGGCAGCTGCTCCTTTTGCAATTCCACTGACAAGGATTTTCCATCCTCGTGTCCACCCCTGCTGACGCTGGTGGAGTTAAATCACCTGGAAATCTTCTCCCGGGGTGTGTGGAGCAGCCTTGTTTACTGAAAAGTTTTCATCCTCCATTTACAGCCCCTCGGCTGCAAATCTGCGCCGGAATCAGGAAAGGCATCTGCGAAAAAGAAAAAAAAAATCCCCCAAAACCCCCCCCCTTTGTGAGCGGAAGGGAAGGAGATTTGAATCATCGAGTGCTGGAAAACTTCTCTCATCTATTTATTCCTGGGCCTGACATCTCCGGGAAAAAAAAACAAAACACCCAAGCACTTTCCAAACTCCGAGAAGGGTCTGGAAAGGTTAATCCTGGCACAGTTTTACCATCAGCCGTTCTGGGAGCTGTTTCCCCATGGAAAATGTTGTGTTGGGATGGGCTGGGGGTCCCTGGGTGCTGCAGGGCAGGAGGGGAACGAGCCCCGAGCGGGGTTTGCAGCGGGACTCCCGTTAAAAGTGGGAGATAAGGATGGTGTGAGGATTGCTGGGAGCAGGGAAAGAGAAATATTCCCACTTACAGCTCCAGCCTTGGGGGAAAACTCCCCTTTCCCTTAAAATCACTGGGGGGAAACAACTCTTTCCCTATAAAGCTTGGGGGAAAACTCCCCTTTCCCTAAAAAGCATTGGGGGAAAACTCCTTTTTCCCTAAAAAGCATTGAGGAAAATTCCTTTTTCCCTAAAAAGCATTGGGAAAAAACTCCCTTTTCCCTAAAAATCATTGGGTGGAAACTCCCTCTTCTCTAAAAAGTGTTGGGGGAAAACTCCCCTTTCCCTAAACAGCAGTGGGAAAATTCCCCTTTCCCTTAAAATCGTCAGGGAAATCTCCCTTTTCCCTTAAAATCTTTGAGGGAAATCTCCCTTTTCCCTCAAAATCACTGGGGGAAAACTCCTTTTCCCCTAAAAAGCATTGGGGGAAAACTCCCCCTTTCCCTAAAAAGGATTTGGAGGAAAACTGTCCCTTAAAAACATTGAGGGAAAACTTCCCTTTCCCTAAAAGTCATTGGGGGAAAACTCCCCTTTCCCTAAAAAGCATTAAAAAGGGGCCCTCGGAGGCTTTTACTTCTTGGTATCAATAATCTGCTTTTCCCTTTCCTGGGAATTCCCATCAGCAGATCCTTGGAAAAGCCAAGGAAGTTGGATGCCGTAATGAAGGACACAGAAATTCGGGTAAAAGAGGAATAAACAAAAACATGGAAATTATTTCCTTCACGTTTTCAAAACCCTTTTCCCCTCTCTGCCACCTCTGCCTTCTTTGCTCTTTCCTTTCCTCCCCTGGAGCAGCTGGTTGTGAGCATAGATCAAATTCCCATTTCCAAATTCCACTTTCCTTTTAGGAGTCAAAATTCTCAGTTAAA
>VZRN01005827.1:1129310-1140953 GCA_013397935.1 Dasyornis broadbenti | reverse complement strand
CCTGGTCAGGTTGGTTGTGTCTCCTCTGTCCTCCCAGGGAGATGGATCCATCCATCCATCCATCCATCCATCCATCCATCCATCCATCCATCCATCCATCCATCCATCCATCCATCCATCCATCCATCCGTCCATCCGTCCATCCGTCCATCCATCCCTCCCCCTGGGTGCCTCCAAAGCCCTTGTGCCACTCCATTAAAGCTGCTTGGGTTACACACCCCAGTACCAGGAGCCTTTGGAAGAGAAAGATCCTGAAATTTTTTGGGAGCTGATCAAAACAAGTTTTGATTTCCTCTGATTCCTCTCCACCCCCAGAAAACTGATACTTTCAGCTCAAAGCCAAACTCTCCCCCTTTACTCCCACACATTTTGTGTTTCTGTGCCGATTCCTTCTCCTCTTTTGTAACGCCAATCCCAAAATTTCTATGGAAAGCAGACGTCTTTTACAAAATGCTTATCAGGAATTCTTCTTCATTCTTCACCTACGAATTGTCTCGAGGGATTATTGCCTTTTTCAGGAAGGAATTTTCAGGCTTTCTTTGGCAACTCAAGTGCCCGAGGAGCTGGCAGAGCCAGGGCACACATCCCACACTTCCCCGTATCCTGCTGGGAAGAGGAAAACAAACTGGAGCTGCCTGGGCCTGTTCAGCCCTGCTGGAGGTCACGGTCCCTCCTGTTCATCCTCACTCCTGGAATGCACATGGATATTGTCATCCTGCCTCCCCAGCCCATCCCACCCTTCCATGTGTGGAGCCCGAGCAACCAACCGGATCCCAGCTCCGTCCTGCTGGTGATGGGGATGAAAAGCCGGTGTTCCCTCCTTGGAACCACATTCCTGAATAACCCCACACACCCCGGCTGCTTCCCGCTGGCTTCGACGAGACCTCGAGTCTGCTTCCCACTGCGTCCTTCCCGGGGAGAGCGAAAGTGCTGGGAAAGTTCCGTCCCAGGGCACCCAGCTGGCTGCGGCTTGGGCCTGGAACAATGCTTGGAAGGGAGGATGGGGCAAAAATAGCCCGGGATGTTGGCGTGCGGAGTCACCTGAGCAGCAGCAGCGCAGGGCTTGTGGTGGAAATGTCCTGGAGTTATTTCCTACGGAAATCTGGATTGGGTTAGGCAGCCCCACTCACGGCCTGGGATCTTCCCAGCTCCGAGTCAGTCCCATTCATTGGTCAGCAGCCTTCCTGCTCCAGGCATTGCTTTTCCGAAGGACAGCTGCTGGGCTCCTCCCTGGCTGGTTTTCCAAGGGATGTTCCCAAAAACGCATCTGCTGGAGGCTGGGATTTCCTCCATGGGACAGCACTGTGGGCTCCTCAGGACACACAGGGCTGGAGTTCCCCAGGATCCACCTCATCCCTGTGTTTGAGGGATTAGGGATTGAGTCAGGAACTGTGCCAGGGCTTTTAGTGGCCACAGTTGGGTGAGATGGAGCTCCTGGAGAGGGTTGGTCCAGCAAAAACCTGGATTGGGCCTGGATTGGGCCTGTCCTTGTCACCAGAGTGTGACAAGGAAAGCAAACGGGAACCAAGTCTGGATATTTCTCCAGTGACTCCCAGTGTTTTGTGGGGAAAACAGGGAAGGCAAGAACGGAGTTCTCATTTGTCAGCGCTCCTTATATCTCTTAGGAGGAGGATTATCCCTGTTAGGCACTTTTGGAACAAATGCATCCTTGGAGAAAACCTTCCTCATCCACAAGGAAAGCACACGGAACATCGGGATTCCTTCCCATTGCCAAACCAACCCCTCTCCACAGCTCCAGGCTCAGAATTTCGGGACCCCATGGGTGCTTTAAGCAGCCCTGCTTTTCCCAGGCCACGTCACTGCTGCTCTCCCCAAAGCCGACCCTTCCGGAGCATCTGGAATCGGAGTGCACAGAAGTCGGGCAGGGAAAACCACACGGCATTTTCATCCCCTGGCAGAACCTCCCGTGTTTATTTCTGGAGTCACAGCAGCCCCAAAACAGGAGCGCTAGGGCTGAGAAGGAATGTCTGGGAAAATTGTCACTGGGGCTGGGAGACGGCGTGGGATGGGCTCTCCAGAGGGTGGGATGGGCTCTCCAGAGGGTGGGATGTGGCTCCTCCCAAAATGCACAGCTGGAGGACATCACCTGCTCCGTGCTGGGGTCCCTCCTGAGCTGCCTCCCTTTGGTCATGGCCAAGGCAAGACTTGGGGCTAAATCCTTCGAATCCTTCTTTTTCCCAGCACCCTGAGCTAATCCTGATCTCCCAGGGGACATCTCCACACGTGACCCACTCGTGGATCCGTGCAAATCCCGGGCAAGCACAAACCATCCCCTGAGTGATTCCTCCCAGCTTTTCTTGTGTGGTTAAACAAGTTTGAATCACAACCCAAATTGTTGATTCAACCAATTCCACTGAAATACTGCCGCTGCTGGCGCTCCAGTTTTCCCACTCTCCCACAGTCCTGAAGCTGGCGGAGGGGGAATCCAGCGCTGCAGCTGCCGGGGTTTCTACATCCACACATCCAGCTTGGATTTGTTCTGTTTCTGTTTATCATTTCCATGAGCCATCCCGGTAGGAATTGCGCATTCCTCGTTGCTCATTTTATCGCAGCAGGATTGCGCGGATCCCTAGGCCGACATCAGGAATGCTCCCATGGAAGGAGCCTCGTGTTTTCCTGCCCATGTCGCGCGAACATGGAGCGGCTCTTCCTGAGAGGAGCTGCAGATGGGTTTTTGTGGAGCTGTTGGGTTTGTTTGGAGTTTTTCCCTCCTTGCTGGGGGCTGAGCAAGAGCTGGCACGGCCCCGCTGCCGCTGATTCACCGTGAGCAGGCAAGGGCGGGACCGGCGCTTCCCAGGGCGGCTGCTTCTGACCGGGATTTTGGGTTCTGGTGGGGAGGTTTTGGGGATGGGTTGGTGCAGCGTGAGGTGGTTGGGAAGAGAAAGATGCAAAATCCTGTTTTGCTACTGCCACAACGTGGGAATGCTGGGATTAGAGAGGGATCATGGAATCAGAGTGGTTTGGGTTGGAAGGGAGTGCAAAACTCAGCTCATTCCATGGCAGGGACACCTTCCCCTGTCCCAGGCTGCTCCCGGCCCTGTCCAGCCTGGCCTTGGGCACTGCCAGGGATCCAGGGGCAGCCACAGCTGCTCTGGGCACCCTGGGCCAGGGCCTCCCCACCCTCCCAGGGAACAATTCCTTCCCAAGATCCCATCCATCCCTGCCCTCTGGCACTGGGAAGCCATTCCCTGTGTCCTGTCCCTCCATGCCTTGTCCCCAGTCCCTCTCCAGCTCTCCTGGAGCCCCTTTAGGCCCTGCCAGGGGCTCTGAGCTCTCCCTGGATCCTTCTCTTCTCCAGGTGAGCACCCCCAGCTCTCCCAGCCTGGCTCCAGAGGGGCTCCCACCCTGGAGCATCTCCATGGCCTCCTCTGGATTCACTGCAGCAGCTCCAGGTCCTGCTGATGTTGGACCCCAGCACTGGACGCAGCACTCCAGGATGGATTTGCCATCAGCACTGAGCTCCGTTTCCAGCTCAAAATAAAATCCGGAACCCCTCAGCTCCATTTGAGCCGCAGCATTCCCGAGCAAACCCTTTCAGAGGTTAACGAACCTCCCCAGTTAACACCTTCCTCACTGATCAGATTTTGTCTCTCCACCCTTCGAGGCCAAATTTCCCTTCCCTGTGGAGGAAGGGAGCCTGAGCTGGATAAATCCTTTCCTACGCACAGGGAGAGAAATGGAGCTCCCACAGCCTCATTCCAATCATTTTCCTGGCTCTCTCCTGAGCTGCTGCCAATTTTGCAGCTCCTCCACGTGGGCTGTAAATATTGATGCTGTTGGAGCCCAAGAGCTGTCACAGCTCAGGGATGCTCCTGCTGCTCCTGGTTCACATTCCCTGCTTTTTCACCCCAAAATCAGACCTATATTGGCAGAACCACGAGATCAGGCTCCATTTTTTTGGTTATTATCCCTGTTTTACTGGGAAGATGAGGAGGCATGGATATTAAACACATCCAAGGCCAGGCTGGACAGGGCTTGGAGCAGCCTGGGACAGTGGGAGGTGTCCCTGCCATGGCAGGGGTGGGATGGGATTTAAGGTCCCTTCCAACCCAAACTCCCAAGGATTCCATGACGGATCTTCCCAAAACCTGGCAAACAGCACCAAAGAGAACCTCAGCGATCCCATCCAGCCCTTTGGAAAGGCACCCACGGGTGCTGAGTGTCCCAGGGCACCTCGGGAAGCTGCTGCCATCTCACAGGAACCATGCCAGGCCTGACACCATGTGATCCAAACCCTTTGGCACATCCCAGACCAAAGTTTGGCACCGCCTTTGAACAGATCAGCAGGGACGGATTCCCAAATCCAGCTGGGACAGGGGCTGCAGCCTTTGGACTCTCACTGAGAGGCACAAATCCATCGCTTCACACCAGCCCGGGGGTTTCCCCAAGGATCCCAGTTGATCCCAGCCAGACAGAAGCTCCTCGGATCCTCAAATCCTCCTGCAGCTCCGTGAGTGCCACTCACTCACTTTTATTCATTTTTTTGGCATTTCATCCCCTCTTCCTCCTCTCTCCCTCGCTGGCAGGAAGCCCCCGCCTTCTATTTTTAGCATCAGGAATTGGCTCTGCCGTGAAAGTGGGACCTCACAGGAGCAATTCCATGATCCCAGAAAGGGGAGAGGGGAAAATAAACTCACATCTCACCCTGTGCCAGAGGCTGGATCTCATGGAGGAGGGAAAAGCCAAAGCAGCGCTGTGCCAGCTCCGTGCTGGAGTGACATCTCCCCCACTCGCTCTTTTTTGGGGGAAATTCGTGATGAAAACCCAGCCTGGTAATGCAGATCCCAATGATTTATGGGGGGCATCCCTACCCCAGGAATGCAGAATTTGGGGAGTATGACCACCCCAGGGATGCAGAATTTTGGGGAACATCCCAGAATATGCCAAGGATTATTGGGGAGCATCCTCTTGGCAGGGCTGCCGTACTTTGGGGAGCATCCCCACCCCAGGAATGCAGAATTTTGTGGAGTACCCTCATCCCAGGGACACAAAATTTTGGGGAGTATCACTACCCCAGGGATGCAGAATTTTGGGGACCATCCTCTTGCCAGGGATGCAGGATTTGGGGATCATCCCCATCCCGGGGATGCAGGATTTGGGGAGCATCCCTGGCCCCGGGCTCCCCACGGGGCCCTCAGCCCCTGCCGCAGCCGTTGTGGCCCCGCGTCCCAGCGATGCCGAATTCCTGCCCTCCGGAGCAGCCTGGCACAAAGGCTCATTGTGGGGAGCGGCTTTCAAGCGAGGCCAGGGAACGGCCGCGCTCCCGGGAGCGGGGAAAGGCCACTGGAAGAGACGGAAAGTTGCTGTTGGACGAGGTTCAGAGGCTGGGGCTCGGCGGGAGGGAGCCGGGGGAGGAAAGCAAACAGCGGAAAGTGCTGACTCCGAAAGGCATCCCGGGCATCCCACGGCCAGCCCGGGAGGGGGAATGGGCACCAAAAGTGTCCCAGTGCCACTCAGCCGCCCTAAATCTCCCAGTTTTCCGGTGAAACGCACCTGCCGTGCCCGGGAAGCAGCAGCAGGATGTGGGGAAGGGTGGGCACGTCCCACAGGGAATCACAGAATGGCTTGGATTGGAAGGGACCTCAAAGATGATCCAGAGAACATCACCCGGGAGGGAGCCAAGCTCATTCCCTGCTCCTCATCCTCCTCCTCCTCCTCCCGCCTCTCCGTCCTTCTGCTGCCTTCCCTTCACTTCATCCTTCTCTTTCCCGTCTCCTTCCACCTCCCTGGCATCTCAGGGATTTCCAGAGATCCCCTCCCTCGGTTTAGCCTTCAGTAATCCCAGTTCCTGCTTCGCTCTCAATTTCCCTCATGCCAGTTTCAATCTCTCATTTCAAGACACCGACCTGAAAGGGTCCCTTTTCCTCGCTGCTCTCTACTTCCAGCAGCAGCTCCCGGTGTTTTCAGCTGCTTTTGCACCTCCATCCCGCATGAATCCCTCGGGATGCGCTGCCTCCTGCTCCGCTGCACTGCTGGATGTGTAACTCCTCAATAATCACACACTGGAGTCCGGGAAAACCCTTCTGTCTGCTCCGGCTCTGTTCAATCCCACACCTGAGCAGCCCCGCAGCAGCACCCGGGGCCAACACACTGGGAAAATCCTCCAGGTGAAATTCCCAACACAATTTTCCTGCTGGAGAGCTCCCAGCAAGCCCCTTCCTCTCAGCTCAATTCTATCACAAAGCTCATTTATTCCATGATTTTACAAAACGATTGGACTCGACGATCTTGGGATTTCCAACCTGAATAATTGTATTCCAGGATTCCAAATTCCCGTGGTTTTTTATGGACAGCTTGGCTGCAGGATGCTGCAAAGGGGATGGATTTTAGGGCTGCAGAGCTGCCACTGCGATGGTTTTTCCATGGGAAAAGCTCCAGCTTCATCCCCAGACTCCACTTCCCCATCCCAAATCTTCTTGCACAGAGAACCTCGGGAAAAGGAGGTGTGGGGACAGGGCAGGGACATCAAGGGGGGCACTTTTGCTCTGAGTGTCCCCCGGTGGCCCAGGGCGGTCAGTGGGGCTCATAATTAACATGGGGCCGTTAATTGGGGTCACTTCCCCCGTGCCAGGGGTGTTTTTAGTGGGAACGTCCCCCAGGCTGCAATCCCTGGGGAACGCGGGATTCGGGCCACGGGGACCTGCAGGGACAAAACCCCCCCGGGATCTGGGGCACCTCCAGTGCTTTGGGGTTTGGCTGTTCCCACCCAGCCAGAGGCACCGGTGCTGGGAAAGGAGCGGAAAGGAGTGGAAAGGAGCCGCTGGATGTTTGTTTTCCCGGGAAAGCCAAGCACGAGCCCCGGCGGCTCCCGCTGCGATGAAAAAGCCGCGGCAGCATCAAGGGCCCGCCAGTGGAGAAGGAAAAGGAGAGGCGAGTGCCCGCCGGGAGCTCCACAGCTCCAGGGAAAGGATGGAGCGCGCTGGGCGCTGTCCCCAGCGCTGTCCCGGCCTCTCTCTCCATCGAGCTCCGGAATCAGCGGAGTCTCGGGAATGCCGGGATGTCCTGGCTGCCCTGAGGTCCGCCAGGATTCTCCACCCTCGTCCTTCAGTGTCCCGGGATATTGTTCCCTCCATTGGTATAAATGGAGAGAATTCCTTGTCCTGGATCCACCCGTGACTCGTCCACTCTTCCTGGTATCCAGCAAATCCGAGCGTCACATCCAGGAGTGGATTTCTGATCCACTCTGTGCTGCCTCCATCCATCCAGCGGCACTGACGGTGTCCCTTGGGAATTTCCCATCCCACAAACTCATGGAGATTCATTAATCAGCACTTCCAGAGCCTCAGGCTCCAAGCCAGCCCCATCCAATTGGGCACAGCACAGTTTTCCTCCCGGCTTGATGAGGGCAAGGAGACACTGGAGCCAGCATAGAATTCCCTGGAAAAAACATCCTGACTCCTGTGCAGGAGTTGGACTTGTTGCGAGCCCTTCCAACCCAGGATATTCCACAGTGGATTCACAGCTGGGTTTTTCCAGGCTCTGAAGCACAATGGGGAAGGATTTGGAGAGTCCAGAGGTGGATTGCTCCTCCTGATGGGCCCCAGCCCGAGGTTTCCATGAGGAAAGCGCATCCCGGGCGCATCTTCCCGCTGGTGCCGCGGGGTTTGGCCACACCCATTCCCCGAGGTCCTGCTGAGGAAAATGCCCTCTCTGGGTTCGTTTGGGGTGGGGAACCACAGACATCCCATGCTCCCAGGGAGGATTTGGGATGAACGAGCGTTTGGAAAGGCTGGAACGTGGATCCACAGTCCCACGGGAAAGGGAGCCACGGGAAGCATCACTGGCCATGGGCTGCAGTGTCAGCCAGGCCCTTGTTTCCCACAAAAACCCCATTTTAATAGAAAAAGAGATAAATTGCTGGGATTTCTACATTTTTGAATCATCTTCCCACTTTCTACCCCAAATCTAAAGAGGAAAGGCAAGGAATAATCACAGGGACACCGAGGGTTAGGAATTATTCTTCTTTTAATTTCACATGGTTTAAAATACGATATGAAATAAGGCTACAGTATATAAAAAACTCTCCAGCAAAATGATGTGCCAGCATCAGCAATTAAAACAAAACCAATCCCCTCCTTCTCTAGGAATTCAACGGAGGAGGGATTTTATTTTTTTTTTGAATCCTTTAGAAAAAAAACCAAACGGAACCAGACACAACACACGGACACACACACACATCGCTACATCTCTAAGCTACCTCAGCTCAGGTTTTTTTTTTTTAAAAAGCACCTGCTTTTTCCTTGGTTTGTTTTTTTTTTTTTTTTTTTTTATTTTTTAAATCTCACTTTTAAACTTTTGTTTTTCCCCCCCAGCTTTTAAAAAATATAAATTATATGAAAATACATGTTGGAAAATAGTCGAACAGCACAATATAACAATCTCTTTTTTTTTAACTTCTTCTAAGTTTATCAGCTTAAAAAAATGTGTAAAATCAAAACAAAACAAAACAAAAAAAAGGACTTCCTTTTTTTTTTTCTTTCTTTCCTTTTTTTTTTTTTTTTTTTTAACTGAGGCAGTTAATTCCTGGAGATATTCCATTATAACATATATGTATACATAGATTTATCCTTTATTTAAACCTCTTTGGAATGTAGACAACAGCTCCTGCGTGTTACACAGACCCTACCAGGGAGCGGAGCGCGCCAAGGCATCCCAGTTTTCCACTGTTCCCGAGGAACCAGCAACTAAATCCTATAAACCTCGGAGAAAACCCCTCCAAAAAAGTAAAACTCAGAAGGTGGGGATGTTTCCTGCAATATCTGGAGTTTTTGGTGCTTTCCGGGACCATTGTTTGGAGGAGGTGTTGGTTTGGGAAGACGGGAGAAGGTGAATTTTTACGTTATCCTTTATTCTTCGCCCTGTTTGGTTATTTCTCCACCTGAGCTGTCCCGTCTGGATCAGGATGGTGGGAATAACATGGATCTCCACTCACACAGCCCAGTGTCCATGGATTAGGATAATCCCACACATGGAGGTGGAGAGGGGCAGGCAGCAGGAAAGTGCTCGTGGTTTTTATCGTTATTGGGGTGGTTTCTGTCGTGATTGGGGTGGTCTTCATCATTATTGGGGTGGTTTCTACCATTATTGGGGTGGGTTTTATCATAATTTGGGTGGGTTTTATCATAATTTGGGTGGGTTTTATCTTGATTGGGGGGTTCTCCTTTATTTCTGAGATCCCAAATATCAGCTGCCGAGGCCCCCAAAGCTGCTCGCACGCAGGGCTCAGGCTCAGCCAGAGGGGCCAAGGGGACATCAGCCCACGGGGAGAACAGCAGGAAATGAGCAGGACACAGAAAATATCCCAAAAAATCACCCAAAGCACCTGAGACATTCCAAACCAAGACAAAATGACCCCATTTCCAACAGTGTCTGTGACGGGGAAATTTGCTCCTGTGTGGAGAAAGCGGCACAGGAGGGAGTCCCATCCCTGACAGATCCCATCATCCCTCTCAAATCCGTCCTTCTGGGCCAGCAGGTGGGAATTAAACAAATTTTAAGGAGCTCAGAAGGTTTGGGTCGAGCACGTCTGGCTCAGCACAGCCCTCAGCAAAGGCCAAGAGAGAAGGAAAAAGGAGCAAAAGCAAAAGGAACAAAGAGAAATCGGCAAATTTCCAGTGTATAAACAGCACCCATCTCTGGGATGGCCTCTAGAATGGGAATAAAAGCAAAGGAAAACAGGGAATGATGGAGCTGATGTCTCTGGGATGGTCACAGGCAGCGAGCTGGGAGGGCAAAGGGCCGGAAGAAATGATGGAGAAACTCCCCCCAGGGGCGACTTCCAAAAATCCAGAGCTGCTTCCCATGGCTCACCCTTCCTAACCTTTACCCATCTCCCCAAAACCACTTGGAACACACAGGAAACCTGGAATCAGCACTGTGGATGAGGGATTTATCCTGGCAGGGGCTGGGGTTGTGCCCAAACCTGCAATTCCTTCTATCGGAGGGAAGCTTTATTCCATTTTCCTTTTTCAGCTGCACTGGGGCATCCGAGCAGAGCAGGAGGGATGTCCTGGGATAGGGCCCAGGCCAGGGGCGGGAGCTGGGATGGCTGGGAATCCCTTCCGAAGGGTGGAAGGGGCAATGAAGTGACCAATGATGGGCAAGCTCAGGGCACTTTGCAGGAACCCTGAACATTCCCAAATCCCTCTGCTGGAAATCCAGCCCTTCCTGTTGGGATGTTCCTTCCCAGCTCCCCTCAGTGCCCTCACAGCTCTCTGGACTCCCAGTCCAGCTGCCCAGCCCATGATATCCATGAGATCCTGATTTTCCTTTCCTCCCTCTAGCTTGGCACGGCTGCCTCCCTCCTCCTCCTCCTCTTCCTCCTCCCTGCCTGCCCAAGGATTTGAGCCCAGGTTTCACTTCTCAGTGGGCAGGGCCCTTTCCTCCTCTGGGGTTCCCTTCACCTTCCCTTCATCCTTTCTTCCCTCCTTTCCATCCATCCCACTCTTTTCCTCGGACAATCCGCAGCCCCCGGGTGTTAACAGCCTCCTTTCCTGGATCCCCTCCCACTTCCATCCCCTCGCTGGGAGTTCCCTCCTGGCCTTCCCATTTCCCCTCCAACTCCACCTCTGACAAGGACACACCAATTCCGGGGCTGCCTTCCCCTAAAACGACCAATTTTAGGATCCAGATGTGCCAGGTTCCCCCCAGCTCTGGAGGGAAAGGAGGAGACCCCAGCACCTCTGGGCATCCCTTTGGGATTGCGCTCCCCTCCAGCTCTGCCCCCGCGCAGGCGAGGGGCTGGGCCGGAATATTCCGGCTCTTTCACGCAGATTCCAGATTTCCCAGATTCCACTGGGATCTGGCAGGAATCACCCAGCAGCACCTCTGGAAAGGCTGTGCCCCCCTGACCCCCAGCACTGTCCCACAGTGCCTCTGGAATGAACTCCACGCCCTGAAGACAGACAGACCAAGGACACACAGAGAAGGGATTTTGGTAAAGCACAAAACGCTGCCTTCAAATGCGAACGCCCGGGAGGGAAAAGTCTCCCTTGGGCGGCCAAATCCGCCAGGATCTGGCTTTGGGATTGTATCTGGATACGGGAACGCGCCCCTGAGCCTCCAACTGCCACCACGTGCGCACCGAGGGCGGCGGGACCTCACCCTCAGCCTGCCCAGGGAAGGGCTGGGAGCAGCAGCAGTGACCCCCGCAAGGAAAAGCAGCCGCAGGAAAGGCTGGGAGGGCAGAGGGAGCGGCTCCCCCGGGATCGATCCCGCGGCCGTGCCCAGCGCGGTGACACCGCTGCGCTCCGTGTCACTCACACCCCGGCAGGAGCGCTGCGAGCAGCCCCCCAGAGCCATCAAGAGCCCATCTGCAGGGACAATTTCCTTTCTGCTGTGCCCACACGCGGCCATAAAGACAGAGCTGCTCGCAACAGGAAGGAAAGAACATTTCCCTTTGGTTTTTGAACTTTTTCCTGATTTTTCCCCCCAATTAACTCGCGTATTTTCCATTCACCACGTTGAAAACACGGGAATTTCTCTCCTTTCCCCCTCCCAAGAAAAAAAATTTTCTGCGAGCACCGAAGTGTTCCTTGAGCAACAGAAGTGATTTGGAAAACGCAAAAAAGACATTTTCCATGGAAATTTTGAGAGGTTTTGTGCAGCCAGACATCAAAAAAA
>VZRN01005827.1:1102016-1129193 GCA_013397935.1 Dasyornis broadbenti | reverse complement strand
AGGGGGCGCCCCCCCCACCCGGCCCCCCCGGGAGCCACTTTGGAGCTCATTTTCCTTCCCATCCCAATTCTCCAGTGGGATCTACATAAACTAATTCCTCTTTTTCTCTTTTTTGTCCCTGGGATAAAACTCTCTGCTGGCAGAACAGAAACAAACACACACAATATTGCAATAATGAGACCATCTTAGAGCTTAAGACTATTTAAAAAAAAAAAAAAAACAAATACTGGCACAAAATTTAATAAAATAAAACTTTAAAAAACCAAAAATTAAAAAATAGTCTTGATCCCTCCTAGGAAAAATTCTGTCTCTTGTAGAAAAGAAGACAATGGACAGAAAGGTGATGGAATCAGAACAACAGTTCTTGGTTTTTTCCTATATTGCCCCCCCCCGAAGCAGGAATATTCACCCATTTTAGTTTCCCAAAAAAAAAAAAAAGTTTAAAATCCTCAAATCCTCGGGAATTTTGTCATTCCTGACCTGTCAGTTTGCGTGTCAGCAACCAAAGGGATCCCTTCAATCGCATTTTGTTCTAAACAGCCAAGGGCGGGGAGGGGGTTGTTGGTTTTTTTAAGTGAGCTACATTTTTCTGGCTTCCTTAAAACTCAGAATTTCCCCCAGAAAAGCCTGTCTCGGAGCTTTCAGGAAATCAACAAAAAAAAGCCCATCCTTCCCAAAAGTTTGCCCCTTCCTCCCCACCGTCCCCCACCATCCTCGCCAAGCTTCCAATCCGAGCGGCCCTTGGAAAAAAAAAACAAAAAACCAAAACAAACGAGCAAATAAACAGCGAAAATCAACAAAAAAGAACCACCAAAGGAGTCCCATCAGCTCTGCCCGAGGACAGCGGCGTCCCCGCGGCCCTGTCACTCGTCGGCGTCGGGTTTGACGTCGAGCATGGCGTGCAGCTCCTCGGGGGTGTAGCCCAGCAGGTTGTGCAGGTCGCAGACGAAGCGGTACACGTAGCGCTTCCCCGACGTCTTGTGGATGATGTTCTTGTCGTAGTAGTAGCGCAGGCCCCGGCTCAGCTTCTCGTAGTTCATCTTGGGCTTGTTTTTCCTCTTGCCCCATCGCCTGGCCACCTGCGGGGAGCGGGGAGAGGGGGGATGGGGTGAGGAGCGCGGGGAAAGGGAGGGAAACTCAGCCTGGCTCGGCTGGGAGGTCTGTGCGGACGGTTTTCCTCATCGTTAGGACGGATGAATCAATACTTGGGAAAACCAACCTCGGTGCAATGGCAGAGCGCGGCAGAGCATTCCATGAGGATTCATTTGGATCACTGAGTGAACTCCCTGATCACAGAATCAACCAGGGCAGAAAAGACCTTGGAGATCGTCAAGTCCAACCTGTGACCCAACACCTCCTCGTCAACTAAACCGCGGCACTGAGTGCCACATCCAGGCTTTTCTTAAGCACCTCCAGCTGACTCCAGGTGCTTTTCTTAAGCACCTCCAGGTGACTCCACCACCTCCCTGGACAGCCCCTTCCAATGCCCAATCGCCCTTTCTGTGAAGAACTTTCTGATGTCCAACCTGGACCTCCCCTGCTGCAGCTCCAGGCTGTGCCCTCTCGCCCTGTCAGTGCTGCATGGGAGCAGAGCCCGACCGCACGTGGCTGCACCCTCCTGTCAGGGAGCGTAGAGGCCGATGAGGCCTCCCCCGAGCCTCCTCTTCTCCAGGATAAACAACCCCAGCTCCCTCAGCCGCTCCTCACAGGATGGGTGTTCCAGACCCTCCACCAGCCTCGTTGCCCTTCTCCAGACACACTCGTGCATCTCAATTTCCTGAACTGAGGGGCCCAGAACTGGACACAGCACTCGAGGTGGAATCCTCAGATATCTCCTGACATCCACAGTCCTACACTCCTGTCCCAAGGCTCCTCCTCCACCTTCCGCCAGCTCTGAACCAGAGGACACCAACAAGCAAAGGCCCAGTGCCAGTCACTCCTGCAGGACGTGGCAGTCTCCAGGTCAAACACCAGTCACTCATGGAATTATTTCGGTTGGAAAAGCCCTCTGAGATCATGGAGTCCCCAGCACTGACCCGTGTCTCCGAGTGCCACATCCACACGGCTTTGAAATCCCTCCACATCCACATGGCTTTGAGATCCCTCCAGGGGTGTGGAACCCCTGGGCAGCTGGGCCAGGGCTGGACAGCCTTTTCCATGACATTTTCCCTCAAATCCAACCTAAAGCTCCCCTGGCACAGCTTGAGGCCATTTCCTCTTGTGCTGTCACTTGTACTGGGCAGAAGAGACCGGCCCTCACCTGGCTGGGTCAGGGAAGGGGACAATGTCCCATCTGTCCCCAAACCAGGGGAAAGCCCCCCCTCACCTGTACCCGGCCAATCTGAAGAGCCTTGCCCCTGCTCCTCTCCCCACAAGGTTTCAGCCCCTTCCCACCAAATTTGGGCACAAATCTCTGCTTCCAAGGTGTGACTGTAGCCCAATTTTTAACAAATTTTCAGTTTCGACTCTGATTCCTTGGTTCCCCACACACCAAGGTCAGAACAAAGTGGCTGCCCAACCCTCAGCCCCAAAGGAAGGAGGAAGGGCTTATCCACAGCAATATTTCTGAGGAATTTGGGTTGTGCACTTCATTCCAGGGCACTTTACCTCGTCTGGGTCGGAGAGTTTGAATTCCCAGCCATCGCCCGTCCAGCTGATGAAGGATTGACAGGACTTGTCAGTGAGCAGTTCCAACAGGAATTGCCACAGCTGGATGGGTCCACTGCCTGGAAAGACAAAGGAGACACAGGACATTAATGCCAGGAAAAGCACAGCTCCTTCCATCCCAGACAAGGAAAAATTCCCACACAAAAGCTGCTCACTGAATAAAATAAAAGCTTCTCCTGTCAAAAAGAGCCAGCAGCAGCCACAGGGCAGGAGCTGAGCTGGGAGTTAAACCCTGCAGGTAACAGAGCTTCCCATTTGCAGGAAGAGCTGAATATTCATGCCCTGGAATGCTTCACATGGAGTTACATAAATAGGATTATTTTTCTGGCACACAAACAGGAGGAGTCACTGCCTTGGCACCGGAGCAGCACCAACCCCTCCGTGCCAAAGAGCCGCCGGCCACGGCTGAACTCCGGCAGACTCCACTTCCCGACCTTGACTCTTTGCTCCGTGCTGTTGATCGAGATAAGGGGGACCCAGGTATGAGAATTCCTTGGCCTCTCTCCAGGGCGTGTTGCTGCAGGAATGGGCTCCGCCGGCTCGTGGGGAGGGCGGGGGCACACAGAGCTCCCCAGCCCAGGATCTCCTCATCACCAGCTTGGCACAGCCTCAGCAGATCCATCAGGAACCTCCCTGTGGCTGCTGGGCCCCTGATCCAGCTGGAAAGGGACACGGTGACGTGGAGCATCCCATGCCATGGGCATTCCACCCCTCCTTCCACACCGTGGTCTCCATCTTCCCTCCCATCGTGAATTTTGGCCATCAGGAATTTGCCCCGATGCACCAGGGAGAGCCTGCGGCTGGTTTTGGCTGGAGTTGTGGAGAAGTTTTGAAATACTTATCTCTTCCTTGGGCTTGTGTCCCAATCCAAGGTAGAGGAGAAGCCCTGCAGCCAAAATCTCTTTGATGAGCAACTTCCAGAGGCGGCTGCGCCCTGAATATTGCTCTGAGCTGTAGGCAGGGTGTTTTGGGAGAGACCCTGCCATGGTTTAAACCCGGCTTGGAATAGATCACCAATAATGACAATAATTGTAACGAGACAGCCAGGCCAGAGAGGAAATGATTTATCCCAGAAGGAATGGCACAGGCTGGATTAGGCTGGGGTAATCCCAGTGCTGACAGCACCGAGCAAAGCTCCAAGCAGGGAAAATATGAGTTGTGGACTCAGAAAGAGGGATGGAGCCCAGGCTGTTTCCAGGAATGACAATGGATCGTCCGAGCTGCGGCTGCGGGTTAACCCACAGAGGGAAGGGAGGGCTGCTCCCCTTCTCCACAAAGCTTAAAATGACTCCAAAGCTGCTGGGGAGGAGGAAGTGAGAGAGCTGGCTCCAGGACACCGGAATGGCCCTGTCCCATCCAGCCCTTCCCAAACCGTTTCCCTCCTGTTATCCCGGTGGAAGCGCTCCAGGGCTTTGTCAGCGCCAGGCCTGGGGGTTATCAGAGCCCCGGGCAGGGCAAGGCAGGGAGCTCCCGGCTCACTCTGCTGGAAATGGGAAGGGACTCAGCGGGGAGAGGCTCCAGCCCGTCGCTCCTCTGGAGCTTGCCAAGATGTTGACTGCGCCACCGCGCTCTCCAGTAGGGATGGAGCTGGATTATCCACGCCAAAACGAGGGAGGAAATTCAGATGACGCCTCTGCCTCTCGTTGAAAGGGAAGTGCCAAAAGCCTGGCCTGAAATGCCACCGCATCTCCAGGCTCAGGCCTATTTATAGCAGTGAGATCTAAACGCAGAGAAAACACTGGGAAAAGGTTTTCCACAGGTGAATTCCCAAGGGGATGAGTTCCATCTGACCCTACACCAGCTCCCCACACACAGCCAGGGAGCACCCAACACCCAAATCAGCTCAACAGAGAGCCCAAGGAGCCCAAGGCCAGGTCCATCTCCTCCCATCGATTTCTCTCCTGCCCAACCAAAGAACATGGATTTTTAGTTGATTCCCTCCCCAAAATAGGATGGATGGAAATTCATCACCTGGGTGCCAGGTTCTTGGGTGAGGAGCTGCCCTCAAAAACACCCCTGGGCCATCCTGGCCCTGCAGAGCCTTTGGAGGTTCCAGCATCGCTAATTCTGAGCCGGTGGCCAGTACCGTTCCCGTTTGGTTGCCAGCTGGCAGGGAGAGCCCTCAGGAAACCCAGGAATTCTTGCCCTCTCTCCAGCAAGCAAGGCAGGGCTCCTGCCACCGCCCCCAGTGCCGCCCTGCTGGGTATTTCGGAATTTCCAAGGAAGCGGTGTCATCCTTAGAACAGGGATTCCTAGGGTCTGTTCCAAGCTGCCTGTGGGACACGGCGTAAAACCCCGGATTGCTCCGGCTGGACGGGCAATTAGGTGAGGAATGTGTTTGTGCAGGGCTGCAGGCATGTCCCAGCTCCTGCAAACGCCCGCTCCCTGCCCGAGGGGGACGCAGCCGAGCCTGGCAGATGTGGCACCACGCTGCGATGGCAGCGAGGTGGCAGCAGCCAAACCCTGGCACATGCCCGGGCCTGTGGCCCGGATCAGCACTGGCAGGGAGGAGAGGGGAGCAGGGGAGCGGTGCTGGAGGTCACAGCATCGTCTGGTGTGGCTGTAATTATTACTGATCAATTATTTAATTATTACAGGCCAATAAAGAGCATTCTCCAAGGGTCANAAAAAAAAAGAAGAAGAAACCCAACTGAAAACAAGAACTGAAACAAAACTTAAAACCCCAAATCAGCTACAAAATCAGGGAGTCCAGCGCCGGGACGCGGCTCCTGTGGCCAATGGCTCACAGCAGCCCCAGGGATTAATTAATTAGTAATTAGTAATTAGTGCTGGGAGGGCCATCTTCACTAATGAGCCACTCTGCCACCAGCAAGGAGCAAGGAATATCTTCCCAAGGGATTTGAAGGTGACTCCTGGCTCATGCAGCCATACCAGCCCCTGGATGTCACAGGGCGAGCAGGAAGCTGCCAGGCCTGTCCCTGCACCCCAAACCTCCTCACCCACGGGAGCTGGGCATGGGGCCCATTTTCCATCCCTTCTGCTCCAACCCTTTCTCTCATCCCAGCCAGGGCTGGAAATCCCCAGCGGGATGCCAGCCTGGGATCACTCCATGGTGCGAGCTCACACAGCCAGGCTGTCCCAAGGCCAGCGGGTGTGTCCCACCTCGGGACCTCGGTGATCCCAAAACAACCACCTGCTCCCACAGCCGGGGCTGGGATGCGGCTCCAAGCAGGAGGAGGAGAGGCACAAGGCAGCTTTTAAGGCACTGCTCCCACCTCACACATCCAGGGGCTTCCCAGAGCAACCCCAGCCCTGGCTGGGATCGGGGACAGCCCCTGACAAATGACACAAATGACAAGGGCAGGACTCAGAGGGGTGGGGGTGTCCTGCTGCCCCGCCGCAACCTCCGGCACCCACGGGGCTGCTCAAAATAGCGCCCACAATGGGGGCCCTGTGTGGCCTGGGTGGCACTGAACAGGCTCCTTCAGCAGGGGCTGTCACACCACAGGAATCCTGCACCGTCAGGGGGAAAATATTCCTCTCCAGCCAGATGACAGTTGGCTGCTCCAGTGGGAACTGGGAATTGCTGGCCCAGCGGGGCTTTCTCAGCACCAACCCCGCTGGTGTCCCCAGAGCAAAGAGGTTGGTGCCACGCCACCCCTGTGCCATCCTTCCTTGGTCAGACTGGGCCCCCAGCCCCTTCCCAGGCCCTGGGATCCCAGACTCTGCTGGATGGGGCCATTCCAGGGCGTGGTGATGGTGGCACAGCACAGGGAGGGCACAGCTCCAACGCCTCATCTCTCTCGGGAGGGTTTTACACATCCACCCCTCCCAACGGCCTCTGCTTTGCTTCCCTTCTTTCAAACAAGACAAGAAGACAAAAAAAACCCCACCTCCCAACCCCCCCCGGCAAGGCACCTTTGCCTGGCGCTCTGCGGTTTGTGGTTCCAACCCCTCAAAACAATCGGCCCTGGCAACATCTCCAAAACAGCCCCTGCCCCGCTCACCTGCCTGCCCTGCCTGTCGCCTTCGACGGCACCGTGGGCCCCAAACCCCCAAAGTGCTGGGATCGCTGGTGCCCATCACTCCCTTGTCAGAGCAGCTCCCACAGCTCCTCCCCAGCTCCTGGCCAGGCTGGTGCAGGAGTCTGACCCTGTAAAGTGGTGGAGCCTGGATGGAGGCAGCTCCAAAAATCAGGTGTGAGGAAAGCAGGGAAGGATCCAGGAAATCCCTTCCTTAGGGAGCACCACAGCCATGATCACAGGGGGAGAGCAGCCAGGGCCAAACCAGGCCAGAGCTGCTTTCCTGCTGCTCCTCTGCTCTGGGGAAGAAGGTGCTGGCAGGACTGGGCTCACAGAATCTCCCGAGTGGGAGGGACCCACAAGGATCATCCAGTCCAGCTCCTGGCCCTGCACAGTTCAACCCCAAGGACCCCACCCTGTTCCTGAGAGCCTTGTCGACACTTCACCTGAACTCAGAGTCTGCTTCCAGAGGATGGCCAAGCTCCAGGGATTTTGTGAGCTCCAGATCTCCCTGAAGCTGGTCCTGCAGGCTGTGAGCTGCTGAGCAGCACCAGCTGGGTGTGTGGAGCAGCCCCAGCCAGAGCTGCTGCCCCAGGCTGGAGGAGCCCTGGGGAGAGCTGAGCTCGGCCACGCTTGGGCAGCGGTGTGTGGGGCTGGCTCTGCTCTCGGCTCTGCTCTCATTTGCACGTCTGGCAGCTGGGGCAGGAGCCACTGAACCGGCCCCAGGCCCACCCTCGAGTCCCCACCCTGGCAAGGCCAGAAGGGCACTGAGTCCAAGGCCAAAGCGGTCAGGAGCTGCAGGGTGGTCACCCTGAAGCCACCTGCAAGGGCAGGGGAAGAGTCTGACCCAGAGGAGCAGGGTGACACCATCCCCTGCATCCCAGCAGGGCCGGAGCAGCTGTTGGGCTGTTGAGCTTGCACAGGAGCGGGGCCTGCACTCCCAAACTGCTGTGGATGCCCACACGGACACTCTGCTCCGGCCGTGCAGGCAGCAGGATGCCGATGTTCCCAGGAATGCTGATGTTCCCAGGAATGCACTGCACCGGCAGGGATAGATGGCAAGGACAGCCAGACCATGGGAGCGCGGCAGGAGAAGGGACAGGAGGGAGCTGCTGGTGGATTTTTGGGTGCTGATGAGCACAGCACAGCGGGTATCTCACCTGTGGAGGCCTCAGAGCTGTCCTGAGACAGCCCTTGGCACTGCCTTGACTTGCTTGCAAAGCAGCAGCTGTGCTGTCCCTGCTGGGTCCCTGCTCGGCATCGCTCACAAGCAGAGGCTGGGGAGGCTGCAGGCTCCAGAGCTCACACTCCGCACAGGGGTTTGGAGGCACTTTCGGGCCCCATGACAGCCCCGAGGGTGCTGAGAGCACCGAGCAGGGCGGGACCAGGCCCGGGGACAGATAACATCTCTGGGAGGAGGCTGCTGCTGCACTGCCACCTGAATTCCTCACGGGCAGCAGGATAAGGAGGATGGCACCAACCTGAGAGGGACACTCAGGTCATGGGTGACATCCCTGAGAAGGAGCATTAACTCTTTAAGTGCTGGGGTTGGTTTTAAAGGCACGAACAGCTCCCCAAGCAGGCCCGGAGGAGAGGGCCGGCAGCACCAGCAATGCAAAGCAGCCGTGCAGCTGTGGGATCGGGGCTTGCTGTGTGCTCACCTCCCCTCTCCCATCCCTCTCCCATCCCCTGCCCTCTGGAACACGAAGGGGTGGCCCTGCTGTGCGCTCAGGGATGTGGAGCAGCAGCTCCGGGGCCGTGGCAGCACCGACACCGCGGATGGAAAGCCCCGGGATGTCAGTGCTGCCCACCACAGAGCAAACAAACCCCAGAGCTTGGCTGCCAACCCACACATCTGCTCGTGGGGACCCAAAAGCAGCTTGGAGCTGAGCAGCCACAGCGCAGCAGCGAGGGCTGGGCCTCCTGGGGCCCTGCAACACCGGGCGGGTGAGCATGGTGCAAACACCAACACAGGGCACAAAGATTATCCACGTGGTGCCAGGGCTCCTGAGGATGCTGCTGGGATGGGAATGAGCAGGACCTGCAGGATCCAGCTACAGCACAGCCCCAGGTGATGTGGGGGCAGCGCTGAGCTCACTGAAGCCAGCTGGGCTCAGGCAGGGAGGGATCTCTGCCCACTCACAGCAAACAGGGCTCTGCTGCTGAGCCAGGGAGCTTGGGCTGAGCTCAGCTGAGCCAGCGTGAGGCTCAGCAGTGACCGCACATCCTGAGCCATGGCTTGCCTGGATTTCATGGATGCAAAGAAAACAAAATCTGGCTTAATGTGGAATCTCGGAATCACAGAATCTCCCGAGAGGGACCCACCAGGATCATCCAGCCCAGCCCCTGGCCCTGCCCAGACCCCCCAACAATCCCACCCTGAGCATCCCTGGCAGCGCTGTCCAAACGCTCCTGGAGCTCTGGCAGCCTCGGGGCCGTGCCCATTCCCTGGGCAGTGCCCAGCACCCTCTGGGGGAAGAACCTTTTCCCAAAATCCATCCTAACCCTGCCCTGGCACAGCTCCAGCCATTCCCTCAGGTGAAATCCAAGCTGGCCAAGCTTTGAGCAAGCCCCAAACCCAGGTGCCCTGGGCTGGCCCTCCCTGCAGCGATGGAAACTGAACTTCACCAACTCCTAAGCAATTACAGTTCTCTTTCAAAAAAAAAAAGGTAACAGAATCGCATCAGCCTCTCCGTGAGCAACCATGGCAACTTGTTAAAATAGGTCAAGATGTGGGGGCAGATAAGGCAGCTCTGAAAGGCCGCTCAGAGCTGGGTGAAGAGCACATCAAACGCAAACAGAGCTTCCGCCAAAATGCACCTTCTCACCCCAAAATGCGCCTCGGGGGCAGATACCATCTGAGATGTGCTGGGGCCACCTCCCTGGGCACCACAGCAACAGGGCCTGCTGAAAGAACCCGAGCAAGGCTGGCAGGTCCTGAAAGTCAGCACAGAAAGCCCTGAGGTGAGGGATGTGATGTTCCAGCTTCACCCTCGCAGGTCTGAGGCACCTGGCGGTGCTGAGTGTGTCCTCAGGGGGGAAATGGAACCCTGGGGTCTCAGTGTTTTGGGCCCCTGGGCTGGCAGAGCCCTGCTCTGCTCCTGGGGAGGCTCCACCTCCTCAGCAGAGCCATGAGCAGAGCCCAGACTCTGAGTTCCTGTGCTGTGGCTGCCAGACAGCACTTCCTCCCCCAAGTAAAGCAAGAGTAGCGCAAGAGTAACGCACAGCAGAGCAAAGCAAGGGCTGGGCTCTGCCTGAGTGCCCCACCTGCAGCCCAGCTGGCCCAGCCCAGACCCCCAGAGCTTCTCTGTGGGCAGCCTGAGCGGGGTTTTTTTTGCACTGACACAGACCCAGAGAGTGGAGAGTGCCCAGTTCTTCTCCAGTCTGGAGCCCAACGCGTTCTGCTCGCTCTGCCCAGGCCCTGCTCCCACAGCGACCCAGCTCTGGCTCCCTTGGCATGGAACACCCAGCGCTGAAGGTCTGGGGGCTTGAAAAGGGCTCCAAGGACATCCCTGGAGTCACTGCCTGCCAGGATCACCTGCCCAGAGATCATTCCCAATGGGAAAAGCTGGCTCTGGCGGCCTGCGCACCGAGTATTGCTCAGCAGTGTTCAGAGCAGGCAAACAGAGCTCCAGCTCAAGGATTTCCCAGTGATTCCAGCTTTTCCTCGCCACATTTAAAGCCTCTCAAGTGAAGCAATGCAAAAATAAATTTAAAAATCAGGTGTTCCCACTTATTGATCCCACCACAGTGCCTGGGCCAAGGGATTCTCTTCCCAGCTCCAAGCGGGGTTGGAAGTGAGGCGAGGGAAAATGTTGCGCAGAGCAAAGTTGTTTGGAATTTTGCTCTGGCATTGCACGAACCCAAGCCTCCCCTTCCCAAAGGCACTGCTCCAAGGACAGCCTTTGGGGTGCTAATATTCCTTGGAAAAACACAGGGCCCAGCTGCTGACTTCAGCTCCTTGCCTTTCTCCGGGGGTGGCTCTTTTCCATGAGCTGCAGCAGAAGTGGAGGGAAGCATCCAGCTTGGAAAAGAACGCTCCTGGTGTTGCCAGCCCTGCGGTGCCTCAGTTTCCCCAAGGAGTCCAACACTCCCGCCCAGGCACTGCGCACCCAAAGCTCTCCCAGGTGCCACAGGGAAAGGCATTGGCAGGGGAAAATAGGAATGAAAATAGGAATGCAAAGAGCAAGTTGTGCTCAGTGGTCTCTTTTCTCAGCAACATCGATGTCCGTGGCATGGCAGAGAATGAGCGCCCGGCTCATGGTCCCTCCTCTGCCTCCCCAGCACATCCCCAGGCCCAATCCCCTCAGGAATGCAGAGCACACTCAGGTTCTGTATGGCCCTGGTGGAGCCTCGTTCAGCAGGCAGGGCTGAGCTCTCTTTCTAACTAAAGCCAGAGCAACAAACCACTTCCTTTTCTACACTCCTAAAATTATCTCCCCACCTTTCCTCCCTCGTGCCCCTCTCCCCAGCCTCACCAAGGCACCAGCCCCGAGAGGAGCCGTGCGTGGGAGGAGCCTCGGGGACATCGCACCTCAGGACCTGCTCTGAACCTGGGCATGATCTTTATCTGCTCAAGCTCTTTCCACCGGCTGCTCCCAGGTCTGATTGTGCAGAGCCAGGCAAGCTGGCAGGAGGCTGCCCCAGCGTTTTCCTCAGAGCACGGAGAAAAGCCATGGCACAGACAGGCTGGAAAGGATTAGCTCAGCTTTAGCTGGAAGCCCCGTCCCACCAAGCTTCTCTCCGTGGAGATGCCAGATTGCTGAAGGGCTGTCATGGAGAGCCAGAGTTTCCATGGCCTATCACCTTCTCATCTCTCCCAGCGCCGGGAATGGAAAATGTTTGGGATGGCTTTGGCGGCACGCCCTCCCTGCCTCACACCGAGGTGCGGAGCACAGCGAGGGCTCCCTGCGTGCCAGGGGGCACAGGAGCAGTGCCCAGCACACCCAGCACTGCTCCTGCCCGGGGACACCCACAGCCAAGTGGCCACCAGCCACCAGCTTGGGGTCTCTGCAGCACCTTAAACAGGAACCAAAGCAGAGCCAGCCAGGGCCAAAAGGAGCACAAGGCATCGAGTGCCCCGCGCTCAGCCAGGCCCCACAGCCCCCACAAGGCGTGGGATGCTTGAAGGACCCCTAAGACACCCCAAAGCCTTCCCCTAGAGCCACCCCGAGCTGGGGTAGCCCAGAGCACCCGAGGCTCTGCCCCCCGGGATGTGGAGCTGCTCCCCGAGGCGCTGGGGGCACGGGGCGCGTTCCCAGGGACTGGGCCCTACCTGTGTAGCCAGCCAGGGCCGCGGCAGGAATGACGGGCTTGTCCTTGTTCATGTCGGCCCGGTCCCGCACATAGTCCTTGAAGGTGCCCTTGGGCTTGTGGCTGGGCAGGGTGGCGGGGTAGTCCTCGGAGTCGAAGCTGTCGTAGGAGGGGACGCGCTGCAGGCTCTGGAAGGAGGACTGGCTGCTCCACGACTGCGTCAGGCGGTCGCAGCTGTCGTAGCTCTCGATGCTCTCGAAGGAGTCCTGGCCTCCCAGCTTACCTGGGGGAGGCACAGCCGGGTGAGGTGGGGCCTCAGATGCTCAAACCCAGACAGAGACACCCCCCCTCCCCCAAACTGGACTCCCTCCAAGTTTGCGGGCACCGAAAAGGCTCCCAGACCCCCCAAAAAGCCCCAAATTCACCCCAAATTTGGGAGAGGGTTGAGGGGCTCCACACTCTCAAACCCACCTGGACGCCCCACCAAAATCACCCCAAATTTGGGGGCATTAAAGAGCCTCAGATGCTCAAACCCAGACAGAGACACCCTTCCCCCCCAAACTCCACCCAAATTTGGGGGCACCAAAAAGGCTCCTGGATCCCCAAAAACAGCCCCAAAAGCACCCCAGATGGGATGCTGGCCAGCATGGGATGCTTCCCCTGCCCACTGCCCATGGATGCTGGCCCTCTACATCCCATCTCCAAAGGAAGCACAGCCCAGAGATGGGATATTTTGATTCCCTTTGTCATTCAGAGCAGGGCTGAGCCCTGGAAAACTTCAGGCAGAGAGAGACAGGGGAAAAACCCAAACGCAGCCTCTCTGCCCAAGACTGAGGCTTGGGGCTGACTGGAAATGGTCCCTTGTTCCCAAAAGGCAGAGACATCATTCCCTTTAGATATGCACGGCTGAGCTCAGGAGCCTGAACATGGGCACTCCAGGAGCTCTTTATTCAGAGGGTGGGGAGGCCCTGGCCCAGGGTGCCCAGAGCAGCTCGGGCTGCCCCTGGATCCCTGGGAGTGCCCAAGGCTGGGTTGGACAGAGTTTGGAGCAGCCTGGGACAGTGGGAGGTGTCCCTGCCATGGCAGGGGTGGAATCAACTCCAAGGTCCCCTCACAAGGCAAACCTTTCCATGATTCTCTGATCCCTGTGATTTTCTTGCTCTGGCTGCTGCAGGACATTGGGGCACCCCAATAAGTCCCCCATTCCATCTGCCAGCCCTGTTCAAACCCTGCTCAGGCACACCCAGCTCCCTCACTTCGGACGTTTCCAAAACACAGCAGCCTTTCCCTGCCCTCTCTTCCAGCCAGCCCCAAATCCCCGGCCAGCAGCAGGTCTGATGGAGGAGGGGAGCCAGCAGCTGAGAGCTCCAGCAGCTTTTCCCAGCTCTGGAAAGGTGAGCACAGCTGGCTTGTGTCAAAGTTACCCTCTGGGGTATTTTTAGTCAAAGGCAGAACACGAGAGGCCAGATCCTCAGCAGGACTGATTGACACCCCTCAGAGCTTGCCCGTGCAGCCTCTGGCCTGAGACAGAGCTAAAAAAGGGCCCAAAGAACAAACTGAAATTGCTGCCTCTGATCTCCCTACGCTGCCGATTGCTCAACATCTTTCCTGACAAGCTGTGAGCGTAACAGGATCATTCAAGTTCACTCATTTCCCAAACCCCGCTAAAAACAGCTGCTGGGATTGTGCAAGAGCTCCTGGAGAAATTTCCATTGGCAGAGCTGCCCGCAGCCCGGGCCCGGAGAGCAAATCCCAGGGGAAGGGGAGCGAAGGATGCTGGCACACGGCCCCAAATATTTGTTGTGTTGTAGTTTGAGGAGCACTTGCTGTGGAAAGACTCAACTACTGCAGGCCCTGCCCTGATTGCTGGCCTGGAATCCTCCGGAGTTGGGATCCATTGGCTTCATTCTGCTGGGACAGCCCCATTTCAAACTCCTTTTTCTTTAATTTTTTGAGCATTTCACACTCCAGTTCTTCCCTGAATGCTGCTAAGGGGAGCACAGCGCTGCTGTGTGTGTACAGTAACTGGCATAGCCAATTTCCTGAGCAGCCTGCAGCACAGGCTCATTTAGAAAAGGAATTAAAAACCCGACAGAGGTTGTGATTTGTGTCAATCCATTGAAAATTCACCCAAATTTCCACCGTGCTGGAACAATCACACCCTGCACTTACTCAGGAGAGGCTTAAAAGAGTTTGGCAGCTCCACTTCCCAACCAGATGCCCTCGCTGATGGGGCAGAGAGAAACAACTCCTGTGGGACCCCAAAATTCCCTCCTAAAGCCCCACAGGAGGGGACTGTGTGGAAACCTCTCACCCTGAGGTGATGCTGAAGGGCTTGAATTCATGTCAGACCAACCTTGTAAGGCAGTGCAAGGTAAAGATGGACAGAAACATAAATAATCTGGGCTCTGCTTTACATTAAAGTTTTGTTCCCCCTCTCTGGGAGGATCTGTGCCCCCCAAAGGCCCTTCCATGGCTGAAACGCAGCCCTGCTGTGATCAGAGTGCTCAAGGCTTGGCTAACAGCAGCAGCAAGGGCTCTCCCTTCCCTCCCTGAAGCCATTTCTAGGTTTGTCACGGAGAACAAGCTCGAGGTACAATTGCAAAAGCCTTCCTGAGCTTTCTCTCCACTGTGAGAATGATGAAATCACCTGTGTTCAAGAAAAGGTCAAGGAAGGAGAAAGATACTACTGAAATTTAGAAAAAAAACCCCAAAATTTACCCAAAACTAAAACCCTGCTGCCCCTCTGGTTCAGGTCACCTCTCTCAGAAGAAGAGGCAATAACACAAATAACAGCTTCCCTGTAATTGGCTCTCCCAGCCTGGAAAAAGAGTGAGGAAGTTCAGAGGAGCTGCAGGTGCCAGGCAGCCCCGGAGAGCAGCTCTGGCTCTCCCTCAGCTCTCTGCTGGGATAAAGGGGTGGAACAGCTCCACAGCAGGGCTGGCTCACAGCACACGCCACCATCGTGAATCCTGGGCCTGGGGACACCTGGGTTCCATGCAGGGGGGGGCAGGCAGGTCACGTCTCTTCCCTGTGCCTCAGGTTCCCTGCCTGGGATCAGGAGATAATGATCCCCTTTGGAAGGGACTTGGAGCTCTGTGGATTCAGCTTTTGCTTTGAGCAGAGGCAGAGCCCCGTCCCCAGCCTGGCGTGGCTGATGGGATCACAGAGCGCTCATGGGGCATGCGGGCCCCACGTGTTATCAATTCCACAACATGAACTGGGAAGGGATTGGGGCTCAGATCTTCCAAAGTGCTCAGGTGTTTAAATCCCATCTAAACAGGAATCATGCAGCTGTAACTCTCTGGAGAGGAGCGCTCCGGGGGTCCTGCAGCCCCTGGCAGCTGCACCTCCTAACAAAGCTCAGGAATTGGCTACAGCCAAGAATATTTCAAACAAGCAGCCACCAAATCCCTGGAGATAACGGATAAAGACTTCGGATCACAGAGTGCAAAACTCTCCAGAGTCTTGCACAGCAATTCCTGATGAGAACTTGTGAAGAATTTGTGAGGCTTTGCCTGGGCTCCTGAAAAAGGGGATTTGTGTGAGCACCCAGTAGTTTGTCCTCCCTGATGACACGAAAGCTCATTTCAATCTCACTCTGCTTTGACATCAGAGCACAGCACCAGAACTGCTGCATTTCTGCGGACGTTGTGAAAACAGGCAGCGGAGCAGAGGAAAGGAAAACCTTCCTCAGGTTTTCCCTGGAGAGAAATGCAGGGAGGGCTCCAGGCCACCAGGGAATCCGCCAGGTGTTGGGAGAGGGCTGTGTCAGCACTGCAGGGCTCCCTGGCGGCCCTGGTGGCCCCAGAGCACATTCCCACGGGAGGGAAGGAGAGAAGAGCAGAAACCAAGGCAATGCTGGGTTTAAGCCCAGGTTTAAACCAGGTTTCAGCCCAAATTTACGCCCAGGTTTCAGCCCAGGTTTCAGCCAGGTTTACATCCAGGTTTCAGTTAAGCCCAGGTTTCAGCCCAGCTTTCAGCCAGGTTTACATCCAGGTTTCAGCCAGGTTTAAACCCAGCTTTCAGCCCAGCTTTCAGCGCAGCTTTACCTCGGCTGGCACGGCCCATGCACATGTTGTCGGGGGTCACCACCTCCTGCTTGATGGAGAAGTAGTCGGTCTGCAGTGAGTCCTGCGCCGGCTCGCGCAGCAGCACCGAGGGGTAATCGCTCTCGTACTTGAGGGACAGCAGCTCCTCCGAGCTGATGGGGTGCAGCGTCTGGTAGGACTCGGTGATGAAGCTGGGCTCGGAGAACTCGGAGGGGGGCACGCACTGGGCGTGCTCGATGCCATAACCTGGGGGCACAAGGGGAGAGTCAGACCCCAGCCAAAACCCCAAAACCAGCCCCGAGGGACCGGAGCATCCCCCAGCCCCGCCCTTGGGCATTGCTTGGGATAAGGGTTCCAAAAATGCAACAGTTCAGCAAAATGAGGCATCCTCAACCATCCCCAATGTGCATTGCACCAAATTCCTCCCAAGGGGGCTGGAGAGGGAAAAAGCTGGAAAATCCTGGGGAGTGGAGTCGCAGGAAAGGAGATACAGGGGGAAAAATGTGTCATTGCTGATTGGGAAAGGTGAGTCCCTTCCACAACCAACCCTCCTCGGTGCCAGAGCCTGAAATCCCAATCCACAGAATCCCAGAAGGGTTTGGGTTGGAAGGGACCTTAAAGCTCATCCAGTGCCACCCCTGCCATGGGCAGGGACACCTTCCCCTACCCCAGGCTGCTCCAAGCCCTGTCCAGCCTAGCCTGGGACACTTCCAGGGATGGAGCACCCCCAGCTGCTCTGGGCACTCTGTGCCAGGGCCTCACCCAACTCTGGGTAAAGGATTTCTCCCTCACACCTGTTAAAAATCTCTCCTCTTCAGCTCAGTGGGATTTTTTGCCGGTTCTTAAAACACCTCCCAGATTTTCAGTGCCTTCAAGGAGCATCTCAAAGCAACGGCAATGGGAAGTGCAGGAGTGCAGATTGGTTTCTTATCCCTCTCCTTGCTGGGCTCCTCCCTGGCAATCCAGAATTAAGCCTTCCCCCCCACACTTTTCCCTCCCTTTTTAAACAAGTTTTTCACAATTCCCAACACTCAGCTGTGCTGAGGTCGCTTTCAAGGCCTGCTGAGCTGCATCTCCAGACAAACAATGCTTGAAAAATCAGATTTTGGCACTCAGGGCAGCCAGAAAAGTCCAGAGGGCTTCCACACAAACCCCAAACCCTTGGAAAAACAACGTCACTCTTGGCACGGTACAGCCTGATTGTGGTGCAGCCAAATTTCTGCTCAGAGGAGCTTCCAGGCGTGACAGTGGTGCTAATTGACACGGCTAATTGAGACTTACTAATGAAGTAGTCTGAGGTGTAGCGGGACTCGGGGTACGCGGTGCTCACGCCGTTCGCTGGGTACGGTTTCACCTCTTCTGCAACGAGGAAAGGAAGGAAGGAAACGTCACCCGCCCGAGGGCACAGGGAGCTGTGCAAGGTTTGCTGTGACCCAGGGAGCCCCGAGCTTCCCAAAAATCTCCTCCCTGGGTTAAACTGGGACACTCAGAGCAACAGAAACGAAGTCAGAGCTGAAATCCCACAGAAACCCACGGCACGTGGGGTCCTTTGGGAATTCCTGCTGCAGGCGCGGCCGAGTTTAGACAAAGCCAACCCAACCACAACCCAACAGCTTCCTCAGCCGGGGCTCCAGGTGGCTCTGAGCCCCCGGCTGCATCATTTCCTTGCTCGCCTCAGGCTTTGTCGCCTCTGGTTCTCCTGGGGGTTGCTGGTCACACTTCCATGTGTGAGCTCCTGCAAGAACTCCCCACACAAGCGCTGTTGTTTTCCTGAAAAAGCCCTATTTTTAGGCCTGCAGAAGGAGTGGGTGACACATCCCAAATCCGGCTCCTCTAACCCCAAATCCATGCGAATTACCGGCCTATGCAGCACCTGGTGCAGGCAGAACATTCCTTGTCCCAAACTGCTTTGTCCCACCGTCCCTGACTGTTCTGACACAGACTCCTCCGTGTATTTTTGGGCAGAATGCCAAGTTTTAGCCTTTCCACGGGCATAATTCACTGGGAAAGAGCAAGGAGCACATCAAAGCACGGATTCCCTGCTCCCTGTGGCTTTCTCCGAGCACTTTGCTCCTCCTGGGCTGCACTGAATCTGCTTTCCCACATTAAAACCACCCTGCCCCTACCCTGAGCAGTTTTTCCATGGACACCTGGCTCATTCCAGCATGGCAGGGGTACTGGGATGGGAGATTTTCCTGCCTCTCACCAAAGCAGCCCCCCTGGGCAGCTCTGGGCCAGGTTTGTTTCTGCCGAGGCTGCAGAGAAGCCGAGCGCTGATAACGCACGTTCGCCTGCCAGGAGCCTAAATTTGGCCCTTTCCCCCGGGGATTGCAGGCTGGAAAATATTCCCTGACAAAAGGAGGGGTTGTGCAAACACAGAGGCCTAATGAGAAATGCTCTGCTCCTCTCCCCACGGTGTCTGCCAAGGGCCAGGGGGTGACCACAGCGCAGGGGAGAACCTTTGGCTCGAGTGCCGGGCACTGCTGGCTGCTGGTAACCGAGGCGGTTATTTTAGGAGGAAATTTGGGAAAATAAGCCTGAAAATACCCAAATCCATGCAGGGAAAAGGCTCCCATCTGCTGTTTTTAAACCCAGAGTGGCCTGTGGTGTGTGAGTCACTCCGTGCTCCCTGGGGACAGGGTCAGCTCAGGGGACAGGGGGTCACAGCCTGACCCAGCACCAGCCCGGGCTGCAGGGACAGGTGAAGCCAAACATGGTGGGGTTAAGCACCACTCCCAGCACCAGCACCCCCAGTGGCGATGGAGAGACGAGTTGGAGCCCTTGGATCTCTTGGATCTCTTCCCACATCACATCCAGGTGCACAGGGAGACCCTCAGCTCCTCCTGCGTGGGGAGGGACGTGGCAGGGACAGCTCTGTCGTGTCTGTACGGCCGCAGCAGAGCCCAGCTCTCGGCAGGGCTGGACAGGAGCTCCCAGCACCACCAGGACTCACGGGGAGCAGAAACCAGTCCTGGGGGTGAGGCTGGTTCTGTCCGGGAAGCTCTGTGTGATTCCAAACACCTCCCTGGGAGTTCAGAGCCCACCAGAGGAGCGAGGGCCCCACTTGTGCAGGAGTGGCAGAGTCACCAGTGGAACCAGAGTCTCCAGTGGAACCCAACGGAGTCACCAGTGGAACCAGGGAACAGAGATTTCTGGGCTCCCAATGTGGAGACACAGAAATTCCGCCTGATCCTTTTCCAGCCTCTAGGAAGAAGTTGGAGCTGGCACAAAGATTTCCAGCTTCTTTCTAAAAGCTGCCCCCTGTTGCAGACCTTTTGTGCCACCAGCGCCGCAGTGTCCGGACACGCATGTGTCTGTAGGGAAAGGATTCTCACTTTGCCATGAATTTACAGCATCGAGCTCCTCTCCCTGTGTGGGGAATCTGCGGCAGGGAGGTGCAAACCCAGCCCTGGTGCCTCAGCCAGTACCTGCAGCACATCACACCCCCTCCAGGGGCTCACAGCCCAAAAAATTACGGAATTACAGAATCCTAGGATGGGTTTGGCTGGAAAGAACCTTGAAGACCACCTATTCCCTGCCATGGGCAGGGACAGCGAGGAAGAAGGGCTGTGGGAAGGTGCAGCAATGGCTCATTGCAGGGAGAAATGGGGCTGACCACAAGGTTTGGCTTTGTTTGGTTGAACTGCTCGGTGTTGATCCAAGCACTCCATGAAAAATAGGTAAAACAAAAAGAGACAGACCAGATTTAGAGCCCAGGGGCAGGAAAACAGCCTGGCCTGCCCAGAGCCTGGGAAGGGCCGTGTTTACCTTCTGCAAACCACAGGTAGCAGTAAAATTAGTAATGGGCAATTAACATCCATTTGCCAATGGTTTCCTGGAAGGAATAACTCTGCTCCCCCTCCCCTTCCTGCCGGCAGGGTCAGCAGGACAGCACCGGGGACATTCCAGGAAAGAAAAGAGCTCTGCACAGAGAGGAGCTGGGAGAAGAGCCCAGGTGTGCTCAGCTCCTGCTCACAGCTCCGGGAGAGGTGCTCAGCTCCTCACCTGCTCCTGAGAAATCCTCCCAGGCTTCCTGGGCATCCAGACAGGAAAATCAACACCCAAAATCAAAGTGTGTTCCCCCAGTCACTGAAAATTAATGCCCTTGGATGCTGGCATGCAGGGGATGGTTTCTCCTCCCAAAAAATGCCTTTTTTGGGACATGAAACACCCTTTTTTGGGGACATGGAACAAAGGAGAGCGGCTTCCAGTCGCCACTGGGAAACTCGAGTAGGATTTTGGCTGCATTCCTGTACCCAGTTCCAATGGAGGAAACAGTAAAATTCACAACAGGAGCTGAACAGGCTGAGGAAAAATACTTTGGAAAATCCCACCGTGGATTCCAGGCAGGCAGCGCGTCCCTGCCCGCTGGGGATTCCTGCCAAGCAGCCGGCACAAACACTCTGCCTCTTTCAAGCACTGCCAGCATTTGCCTTCCCTGCCGCCCTTGGGATGCCCGTCTGGAATCCTGGCCTTTGGAAGACGCTTTTCCTGGGATTCAAGCTCAAGGTGAACACCTCCAGGGCTGCGGGAAGCCCCAGACCAGGCTGGCCAGGATGGCGTCAGTCACTGACGTGGGACAGCCCAGGACTCACCTTTCTGCAGGATCTCCAGGTGTTCCCAAAGGATGTCTCCCACAAAGTCAGGCGCCAGCTCCAGGAAGCACTCCTTGCCCAGGGCACAGAGGGCAGCTCCGTTCATGCAGAACTTCTGGAAATCCACTTCCTTCAGGCTGAACTCGTTCACTGCCCACATCACCCAGTCCCGCACGTGCGTCTCCGTCCACTGCTGGGGGTCTGCAGGGGGATCCGGCCGTGAGCATCCACAGGCAGTTTTCCCAGGAAAACCGGGCATGGACAGAGCTCCAGCTGCCCTGCACCAGCACTGATCCCATGCAGGCTGGCAGCCCGCTGGCGTCAGAGTGTGAGGAACACCGTGCCCAGTTTGGATCAGCCCTGACACGGATGCATTCCACCCAAGGAGCGAGCTTTGGGTTTTGTTTGGGAGTTCTGAAAATCCCATCACTCCCCTGACCCCCTTCTCCCACCCATTTCTCTGATTTCCTTCGTCTCCCCCTGCCACCATCCCTGCTGCTTCTCCACACAGTGGAGATGATTTGCCCATATTTTTCCAGCTGAAGCTTCCAAGGAATTTCAAATATTCCAAAGGCAATACCACCTGAGGAGAACCAGCAGGGGAGATGGCAGCCAGGGAGAATCCTGGGCAGCCTGGCAGGAGGGGACAATCCCTGAGGATACCCTGGTTGCTCCCTGGGAGGCCTTGTCTCACCTTTGGGAATTCCCAACCGCTGCTGCTCCTTGGCAAAGCCGCTGAACGTGGCTTTCAACGCCTGGGACATCATTTCTTTGCTGCTGGGGGTTAATAAAGGCACATCCGCACATTCCATGTCTGAAAGAGGCAGGAGAGAAACACAGCCATGAGGACACGGGGCCGGGGAAGGTGACAGGGAATGCTGGCTGGGTGCACAGGGTGTCCCTGCACTCCCGGAATGTGCTGCTGGATGAGGACACCAAGGCCTTTCCAGACATCAGCCTGCTGGGATTCGGCCTTCCAGGAGTGTCTGGAGCTCTGGAGAAACCTGGGAAATGGTTCAGCAGCTCCAGGCACCACGGAAGGCAAAGAGCCCCACACCAGGGTGAGCAAGAAAGAGGGAAAAAAGCATCCCTGAATCGCCCCTCCATCATCCTGGGCCAAAGAAAAGCAAGGAGAAAATGAAAGAATCCTAGAAAATTCTTTATCCTAGGAAATTCTTCCCTGGGAGGGTGGGGAAGCCCTGGCACAGGTTGCCTGGAGAAAGCTGTGGCTGCCCCTGGATCCCTAGCAGTGTCCAAGGCCAGGTTGGAGCAGCCTGGGATATAGGGAGGTGTCCCTGCCCATGGCAGGGGTGGGATGGGATGAGCTCGAAGGTCCCTTCCATCCCAAACCATTCCATAATTCTGTGACTCCATGAAAAAGCGAGTGACAGGGCTGAGACAGGATGGAGAAGCAGCAGCAAACCCATTGGAGGAGGGAAGGAAAACAAAGAGCTGGAAAATCCCACATTAGCCCGGAGTTACGTCAGGCACATCCATGGCACGGAGCGACGGGTGAGTCACGGACAGCGCCAGCCATCCCACGGGAATGCGGGGCCAAGCCAAGAGCCAGGCCTGGAGTAAATCCTGACGAGGAGAAAACCTCTTCCTTTCCTTCTTTGAATCCCTTTTTCTAATTTGTTTGGAAGGAGGTGCATCTTTGTAGCCAAGGAGTCCCACAAACGAAAGCAACCATTTGAGGCGAAAAACCTGAATAAAGGTTTGGCTCTTTTTCCTGTACTTTCAGTATTCCTGAAAAACATCTTTGATGGAGAAGGAAAGTCTTGAACAACCACCGTCCCAAAAACTGCACACGGAAACCTTCCACCTGAGGGTGGTTTAGCACTGCAGCCTGGTGGAAATTTTTCCATGAAAACTCAGTGGAAAAATGACACCGTGGGCAAAGTCTTTGGTGTTCTCGTGAATATCTGGATGCAGACATTAAAAACCAAAGAATTCTTGTGGAAACTCGGCCACTGCAATTTCCCATCACTCCAAGTTCGTTAAACTCCTGATTTAATGAACCTTTACACCTGCAAAATGCTGCTGAGGGCTTGTTCTGGGCGGTGCTGGTGAATCCCTGATAAAACACGAAGTCGGGGAGGGAAACAGCGCTGCAGCCACCGGGAGATGTGAGCCCAGCAGCTTCCCAGACTTGCCCAGCCTGGAGTTCCTGCTCCACTCCAGGCCTCCCCAGCCAAACTCATGGGCATCATTTAAAGATTAAACAACCCAACGCTGGGGTTTTCTCCAAGTGGGAGTCTGGAGGTTGGGTCAATAGAATTCCAGGGCTCTGGTGAAGTCCCCATCCCTGGAAGCGTTGAGACAACGCGAGGAGGTGGCACCTGGGGACATGGCTGGTGGTGGCCTGGCAGTGATGGGGAATGGTTGGGCTCCATGGCTGAAGGACCTTCCCAGCCTAAAGGATCCCGTGGTTCCATGGATGAACCTCCACGTGCAGCTCTGCAGCACAGGGTGAGGGTGACCAGGCTGCGGAGCATCCCCAGATCATCCTCTGGACGCTCCCAAGGCAATTCCACTGCAGCTTCTCTGTCCCCACTTCTGCCCCTTCCGCCTCTCAGTCCCAATTCAAAAATTCCTCCTTCACCCAAGTCCCCACGGCTCTCAAGGAGTAAATCCTTTGCAGGCTCTTGGCTCAGGTAAGAGCAGTGAAATTCCCGCCACGGAGTCTCTCAGGCCACAATTCCTGCCCCCAGCCCACCACACGTATCCAGGATTGCCTTCCCAGCGGCAGGATCAGGACCTTCGAAAGCCAATCCCACACCCAAGGGCTATTTGGCAAATTACACTTCATTATTTACTGGATTTGGCTGCAGAGGGCACGGAAAATGAGCAGCCACCGTCGCTATCTCCGTTCCCCATCTGCTGCTTGAGATAACACTGGGAGAAAGTGGCTCCGTGTCCCTTTCCCTTCATCCTCAAGTTACATTTGAATGCTCTGCTCTCCCTGCTCTGTGGCCACAGGGACCACCCAGGAATCCACTCCCTCTGCCCGCCTCCGGGGCAGCTCCTGCTCTGGGGAGTTGAGTCAGAGCTGGGCTGAGAAAACGGCTCTAACCCCAATTTTCACACTGAATCACCCGTGAAAACCTGCGTGGAGGCGAGCTCCTCAGCCAAGCCACCGAGAGCAGGGTGGCAAATGGGATTTTTATCTCTGGAATAGCGAGGGCCCATCCCTGATCCCGCCGTTCTGTGCTGCAGGGTCCGTGGGGTTGGCTTTGCACAAACCCAGCGAATCAATTTTTCAGTAGCGGGGGGATAAGGTTTCGGTTTGGGAAGGTGAGCGCTGAGCTCTGCACAAACAACCTGTCAGAACAGGGGAGACTTAAAAGTGATTCCCAGGGAGAGGTCACGGAGAAGCAAACAGTCTGTTCCCAAATTAAAAAAAACCATGCCAGAGGAGGGTTTCTATTTAAACACCCAAATCAACCCAAATGTGCATCTCAAGGCTTCTGCAAAATGTGTTGTGCTCGGCACATTTAGGACTGAAACATCATCTGCTTTTTTTCCTGTTCGTATTTCTGCCAAGGACAAAGCAGCCCCAAAGGCCCGAGCCCTGGCTGGGAAAGCTCAGAGCTGGGAAAACTCACCCAGGGAAAACTGAACGTGCGTGTGGAGCTCTGCAGGTGGGTTTGGGGACAAGGCTTGGCTGGACTCAAGAAAGATGGGGTGGAGGGACAGTTTTTACCCGAAATTCTGCTTCTGCTGCTGTGGTGATGCTGAGTTTACCTAAATATTGGGGGTTTATGTGCAGGGAGCTCACCCAGCTCTGTGCAGGGCTCTGTGCCGACTCCGTGATCCCTGTGAATCCCTTCCCACCTGGAATATCCTGTAATTCTCTGAACTTTACTGCATGCAGGGCAATTCCTTCCCACAGAGGCAACCCCAGCCCTGGCAATGTCCTCCAGCGCTTCGCCCTCAGTCTGGGATGCCTAAAGGTCAGAGCCAGGCAGAGTTTCGGGAACAAAAGCAACAAGCCCGGCTGAGCTGGCCCGGGATCAGCTTTCAGTGCCATCTGAAACCTGTTTGCAAGACTTTAATCAAAGCTCGCGCCAATCAAAGCTCTCCTTGCGCGCTGCCCACAGAGCACAGGGCCCACACCGGGACCGGGGCAGAGCCAGCACCGAGCCCAGCTGTTCCTCCTAAGCCCAGTTTAGGAATGCCAGGGCTCTAATCCCGAAAGCGAGCGCGGCAGCAGGGAGCAGGCTGGGATTTCTGGCTGGTTTTTACGAGCCCATCAAAGCCGCCCTGACACGGCTGCCACGTGCGCTCTCAGCTGCCCGGATGCCGCGTCCTCGTCCCGCGCCGGTGGAGCCGCCTTTGATTCTCCCCCTGGGAGAGCAGGCAGGGTGTTATGGTTTGAGTTTTAAACGCTGCCAGGAATTGCAGTCGCCCTGGAGAACCGTGGCAGTGGCATCTGCAGAGCAGAGATGCGGGGTTTGCCTCGCGCAGGGCGGGCACGGGGACGGCTTTTATCTGGCTGCAGCTTTCCGAAGCAAAGAGGGATCTGGGGCATCCAGGGCTTCTCCAAACCAGGCCCCTCCAGCAACGTGACCTCCCTCCTCGGGGATGGGATTTGAGGAAGACAAGAGGATAAAACACCCTGGCATTGCCCTGGATGGGTTCTGTGCTCAGGGGGACCTGCCCAGACCCCCCAGCCAGGGGCACTGGAGCCTGAGAGAAAACCCAGGAGCAAAGAGGCCAAGATCACCAAGTTCATCTCCCAGCCCAATTCCCACTCTGCTCCCACCAGGCCCTGCATGTGTAAACTATTTCCACACATCTGATCTTTTTAAAGCACTAAGATTTACAAACTTCAGGGATTTTGACCTTAAAAACGCACAGAGCCACTGTGCACGCCAAAGCACTCGCAGCTGATTGCAGAAGGAAAATAAATGGCAGACAGGGAAAAAAGGATGCTCCAAGCAGAAGGACGGGAGCAAAGTCATTTTTCAGCCGAGTTTCCACTCGGGGCCAGTGACTCCTCCAAGCTCCCCTCGGCCACTCACTTTTATTTCCATCAGAGCCCCAGTGTGCCCCTGTCTGGGGTTTCACCCGGTAGCTGCTGGAAATGGATGTGGGGAGGGTCAGAGCGGAGCCACCTGACCCCAGAGCCACCTCCTGACCCTGCCGTGATGGATGGGTGGACACCAAGGGCAGGACACCAAGGGCTCCTCAGCCTCCCCTTCCCAGGCCCGAAGCACATGGAAATCATGGAGATTCCAGGCTTTGGGTGGCTCGGCAGAGGCACAGGGATGAGGAGGATTGGCTTTAAAATGCAACAGGGTAGGTTTAGATTAGATTTAGAATAGATTTAAATTAAATTTAGATTAGATTTTAGTAAAGAAATCCTTCCCTGGGAGGGGGGGGAGGCCCTGGCCCAGGGTGCCCAGAGCAGCTGTGGCTGCCCCTGGATCCCTGGCAGTGCCCAAGGCCAGGCTGGACAGGGCTGGGAGCAGCCTGGGACAGGGGAAGGAGTCCCTGCCATGGCAGGGGTGGCACTGGATGAGCTTTAAGGCCCCTTCCAACCCAAACCATTCCAGGATTCTATGATTAAGTTTGGGAGAAGATGCACGTTGGTTTCCAACGAGCTCATCTGCAGGGACCGTGCATCCAAGGGCTCCATGAATTCAAAACCCTCGGTCTTTGAGCCCTGAGCCAGCTGAGAGCCCCCTGGAGCCCCCACCCCGCCTGCCTGGAGCTGCCCATGCTCCAGGATGTCCCCCCACTGCTGGATGAGGATGGGGCAGGAGTTTCCCAGAGGCTCCGCAGGGGTTCACTCTCCCACCCTCTTCCCACGTGCCCGCAGTGAGTCCATGGCCACCGAGCCCACGATTGCCCCTGCAGCCCACACTGAGCTCCCCTCCCCGAGCCCCCTGCGGCCCAGCCTTCCCCAGGATCCCAACCAGGGCAGAGCTGGAGCTGGGGGAAGCTGCAGCACAGATTTCCCAACGCTCCCCAGCTGGGAGGGTTCAGCAGCCGAGAACCTTTCTCAGGATCAGAGGAGGCTGAGGAGAGGGGGGCCGGGAGTCGAGACCCTTCCCACGCTCCCCAGCCCGGGCACCACGTCCCCACTGCGTCCCCAGCTGGGGTTTCCAGCACCCCCAGGCACCTCCAGCCCCTGGGGCAGCTCCTCCTTCCCCAGGTGCCCCCTGGCCCAAGCAGGGACACCCGGGAAAACAACCCCGGCTGAGCCCCCTGTTATTTAGGCAGGATTAGGCAAAAATTTGTGTGCACTTTTGAACTGTTTTCACAAGCGTTGCCTCTCACTCCCACGCAGGAAGCAGGAGAGGAGCCGGCCTGTTCCAATTAGGGCTCCTCGGACCCAAAGGGCAGCGAGATTCGAGGGGGGGAAAGGGAAAGTGGGACAGAAAGCTGGAAAAAAGGGACCTGAGGGAAATGTGGATGGGGAGCAGGGCTGAGCACAGCGAGAGGGGTTTGCTGGGGCTGTGGGGATGGGATGGGAGCACAGAGGGGGAGATTTGGGTCCCCTTCCTGCAGCAACTCGCCAGAGACCAGCCCTGCTTCCCTCTGCAAGGACGGCACAAAAGGTGCAGACATTTGCTATTTTAATTTAAAATAAATACATTTCTTAAAAAAACAAAAAAA
>VZRN01005827.1:1045807-1071943 GCA_013397935.1 Dasyornis broadbenti | reverse complement strand
GCCTGAAGTGATGCAAATAGCTCAGATAAGGCTCAGATAAAGTATCTGTGCTCTCAAGGGCTTATCTGAGCTGAACACCAACTCCAAAAATCCTGAAATTCGCCCCGTGGGACAGTCCCTGGAGCTTGATTTCCATCTGAAGCCTCGACCTCCAGAGGCTGCAGAAACAGCTCCTGTTCAAATGCATTCTTGAGATAGCAGGGTGGGACCCGGCGGGTCTGCAGCCCCAGTCCCGGCTATCTGGGATTTGCCTCCTGGTGGGAATGTCGCAAGAGCGGGGCTGATGGCTCAAGGAACCGGTGACGGCGCCTTTCACCACCCCGCTCACACTCCGGGGCTGAGGGAAATCCTTCTCCAGCTCTGATGGAAAGATCACTTTCACTTGGCTACAGATCGGTCCGTGCTGCCTGTTCCTTTCAGGTCCTGCTCAGGGATTCCAGGCAGAGGGAATCCTTGTGGGACAGCTCAGGGAGCTGGGAATTCCACCAGGCACTGAAATTCACACATCAGGGATGGGGCAGGGTGGGCACTGGGAGAAGATCCCGGGTCCCTGGGTGCAAACTCTCTCCGTGTTCTCTGACAATCCCAGCCTGAAAGGGAATCAGCGATCCCTGGGACAGGTCTGGTGGAACAGACCAGGCTCCCAGCAAGGGCCAATCCCTGATATTCACGGATAAACATTCCTGCTGGAGATCCGGCCTTCCCAAGAACACACGGAGCTGCAAGAGGTGTGAGACCTGGGAGTGATGTCCATTCCTAGTGCACAGCTCGGGCTGGGAAAGGAGCTGGGAACTCCAAGGCCAGGTTTGGAGAGGGATAATTGGGATCTCTTTGGAAGCTGGTAACTCTGGGCTCGCTCACACCTGCACTGTGACCATTCCTTGTCACGAGGGAGCACCAAGGGTCTCCCATCTCCTGGCCAGATCCTGCATTCCATGGGATCTACAGACACAGGAGTGAAAGAGAGCGGGAAGAATCCCTCCCCGAAGGGTTTGCAACCAAAGAATCCACAATCTTCTCATTTATACACCTCATGCAAATCTGGCAAGGATGGGGGAGAAAAGAGCTTTCTGAAAAGCTTTCAAAGCTCTGTAGAAATCACCCAAATCCCGCTGATCCAAGCAGAGAGAGATTTCCTCTCTGCAGAGGTTTGCAGCCAGCAGGCAGAGTTCTCAGGCAAGAATAACGATGAAATTCTAGAGGATGGCTCATAAACCAGAGAAAAAAATTCATTTCCTAGTAAAAATTCCCAGCGGCTCATTCCCAAAGGGCCACAGGACTGCTGAGGAGCCCTGGTTCCCCTCCCACCCCGACCAGAAAACTGGGATTGAGGGAAAATGTGTGGGCAGGTCTGGGCTCCCAGGGCTCTGCAGCAATGGGAGCACCAGGGTTAACCACGAGCCCCAAAATCCCAGGGATTCAGGGAAAACCCTCCATGGATGGAACTGGCAGCCCCAGGGTTAACCATGAGCCCCAAAATCCCAGGGACTTAGGGAAAACCTGTGGGCAGGGTCCAGCTCCCAGCACTGGCAGCCCCAGAGTTAACCACGAGCCTCCAAATCCCACGGATTTAGGAAAAATGCTTCATGGATGGCACTGGCAGCCCCAGGGTTAACCACGAGCCCCAAAATCCCAGGGATTTAGGGAAAACGCTCCATAGATGGCACTGGCAGCCCCAGGGTTAACCACAGCGGCGCCCTGCGAGGCAGCGATTTCTGCTTTATTTCAGCAGGGGAAGTGTGTCCCGGCCTGATTAGCCCAATGGTTTCCTCTTTTCCCATAACCTCCAGACCCCCATGGCCTAAGTGTTTACTTTCTGAAATAAAAAATCTGCCAGTGTTTTTCTTTTTGCGGGGCATGTGTATTTTGGGAGGATCCGGGGGGAGGGAAGCGGAGCGGGAGCTGAATGGGCCGGGAGGCTGGCGCACACCTCCCTCCCCTCTCCCACCCCTCACCCCGGCTCCTTCCCAGCTGCAGCCTCAGAGCTGAGACTTCTGGCTTCGACGTGAGGGAGAGAGAAAGGCATTAATGAGAGAGTTCAGGCTCTTGCTGCAGCAGCCATAAACACAGGGAACATCTGGAGGGAGGCAGAGGTGCTCCGAGCTGCCAGCAGCTGAAGGGATCAGGCTGTTTGCAGAATCCCGGATTCCCCGCTCCCCACGGCCCCTCTGCCTGCTCTCCTGGCATCCCATTTTCCATCCAGGGAGAAAACACAAGCAGAGAATCCTAGAGGTTGAAGGAACCCTCCAAGATCATCCAGTCCAACCATTCCCCCAAGTGCCACATCTGCACATTTCTTGAACAATTCCAGGGATTCCACCGCTTCCCCGGGAAGCCTGTTCCAAATCTCTCTCCTCACCCCTGCTGCCCTCCCTGCTCTTCACCAGCCCAGCAAAGTCCCCAAAGTGCTGCTGGCCATGGGCAACCAAACCCCCGGAGAGGGCTCTGCTGCCCAGTGTCCCCACAGGTAGCAGTTCTGAGGAATTTTCTTGGAAAAGCTCAACCCCTCCCTGCCTGTTTGTGCTTTGCGTGGCCTGGCTGAAGGGTTTGGTGGCACAGGATGGCTTCCAGCTCTGGAAAAAGAATCAGGTACATCCCGCTCTCCATCCCTGCAGAGGGGTCAATCCTGCTCCAAGGGCATCCCAAAACGGGAGCTCTTCTGCAGGCATCCTCAAGGCCTCACGACAGCCCCGGACCGGCTGTGGCTCAGTCCCCTTCCCCTGGATTCTGCATCCCATTATCCCTTTCCCGTGGCACACCGGAGCTCTTGGTGCCTCAGGAACTGCTACTTGGGCGCTGCTCATTTTGCTGCTCCTTTTCACAGCTCACTCACTGGAGTTTTGCCTCTTGCTGAGCTCCCACCCTGCTGCTGTACCTGAGAGCCCCAGCAAATCTCCAGGCTTCTCCCAAAACCCATGCACCAGCAGTCCAGCTTTCCCCCAGCCGCATCCCGGGGACCAGCAGCCTGCTCCGAGATGGATCCCTCATCCCCAGCTGACTCCAAGTGGGAAAAGAGCTCTGAGCTTATTCTCTGCTGCTGACCAAGGCACAGGGAGCTCCCTGGGGTTTTCTCTTGGAGAGGCGACACAGGGAATTTTCCAGACTCGAGCAGGAAACAAATGGAAAAGTGAATGCCTGGATTTCTGTCATTCTATTGCCTCAGTGCAAATCATCCTCTTGAGTGCTGAGCTGTGGCAGGTCCCGGCACCACTGAGTGCCATGGGAACACCTGGATGTGTTTTCCTCACCTGGGAAACAACAAATCCACAGGAAGCAGGCACTGCATCTCCCACTGCCCTGAGAGCAAAGCAGGGACTGCTCCTCCTCAGGACAGCCAGACACAGCACAGGCACCCCACGGCCCTGCGGTTCATTCCCGAGGCATCGAGGGATCATTCCTTTCCACCAGCAGATTGGAAAGAGAGGATGATGTGCGTCCTTTAAGAGTCCAGAGTGTCCCAGCGCAGCAGCTGGGACTGGCCTTTAACGGAGCCAATGGAACACCCGGGGATGTCACAAAGGAAAAGGGAAAGAATCCCCCATCCCAGCCAGGCCCTAAACAGCTCCAGAGCCAGAGAGGGACAACAGAGCCCAGCAGAAAGGGCTCACTCCAGGCCAGGGAGAGCTGTGGATCAGGGAATGCTGCAGCAGGTTGGGAAGGGGAAGGGTTTTGTGCAGGGCTTCCTCTGAGCCATCACATCCCTCCCTGTGGGGGCTCAGCCCCTTTTCCCCCTGTCCTGATTCCCTTCACCTTCCTCCATGTCCTCCCCAGGCTGCTCCTGGTTTGTTAAAGGAGGCGAGGAGAGCCTGACTGGCCCAGGGAAGAGCCTGGCCGCTCCAGGGATGAGCCCTGGCCGCTCCAGGGAAGGGCCCTGGCCGCTCCAGGGAAGAGCCCTGGCTATTCCATGGATGAGCCTGGCCGCTCCAGGGATGAGCCTGGCTGGCCTGCAGGCAGGAGCAGCAGCTGTGCATGCCCTGTGAAAAGGCGCCCATTCATCTCTGCGAGAGTGTGCGGGGGAGGCAGCACAGCACAGGGGAGGGGCACGTGTTGGAGGAGGCTGAGAAAAGGAAGGAGGCCACAGTTAAAAATAGGATAAAAGGACATGGAAAAAAAAAAAAACAGAGGTTTTTTTTTTTTTTTTAAAAAGGCTTCGCTCGGAAAATGCGCTGCAGCTGGAGAAGCCATCGGGCTGAGCCTGGTCAGCTTTACCTTCCCCCCTTCTCCTCCTCCTCGTCCTCCCCAAGCCCCTTCCTCAGAGCGTGGGCCTGGAAGACGGCCCAGAAACTGCTCACAGAAAGCATTTTCCTGCGGGATTCTCCACCGGGAGAAGGGCAGGCAAAGGAGGGGCACACGTGGGGAGAAGCAGGGAGGCTTTGGCACAGTCACAGGCGACCCTGTGGGAGCCCTGCCTGCGGCCAGGCCGGGCTGGGAGCTGGGAGCTGGGCTGGGAGGAGGATTGCAGGGTCAGCGGGGTGGGGGCACAGGGGAGCATCCAGCCCTGCTTGGTGCAGGGGCAGAGCACACCCAGGGGTTTCTCCTGCCCCAACCAGCACAGCCCAGGCTGCTGGGATTTGATGCCCATGAAGCACCAGCTCTGCTGTTTCCTCTCCAAAAGATCCCTGGAAGTGTCCAAGGCCAGGCTGGACACGGCTTAAAGCAGCCTGGTCTGGTGGAAGGTGTCCCTGCCCGTGGCAGGGGGTGGGAATGAGATGATCCGTAAGGTTCCTTCCAACCCAAACCATTCCTGGGTTCTGTGATTCATTTCTCAGTGAAGGCAGGAGCACTCCCCAAATGCTCCAGGAGTATCCAAAAGGCTGGGAATACCTTCAGTCCAAGGATGCTAATCCAGCACAACAGTTGTAGAAACTCCTTCCGCTGCAGTCGGAGTGGTTCCATCCCTCCCTTGCCATTAACAACAGTTTTATCTCCCCTATCAGCAAGGAAAACAAACCCGCTCTGAGTGGAAGGGGCTGTTAAAGTGGCCTTGGCTCCTAAAGCGTGTGGCTCCTTCACTGTGTCCATGCTGAAACTGGAACGGAATCCCAGAATCCCAGAGCGCTTTGGGTGGGAAGGGACCTTAAAGATCATCTCATTCCAAGCCCTGCCACGGGCAGGATGCCACCCCCGGATTAGTTTGCTCAGAGCCCCACAATAATTTGATAATTCCACTATCGAACGTTTTCCTCCACTGCAGTTTTACTCCTAACCTGGTGTAATCCAAGAAGTATTCCCAGGGAGGAATATTAGGAATATTTCCTTATGAGGTGCCCAGTGTGGCTTTCAGCATCCTTTCAGCAGCTTGGGCAGGCACAGGGCACCTGCAGCTGGAGCAGCCACGCTGCCTTTCCAGTCCTGGTGCCACCTGAGCAAGGAGCAGAGCTCGTGTCCCTGAGCAGGGCTCAGTTCTGTCACCTCCAGTCTGGGCCCTTCCCCCCTGTGGTGCTCCCTGGGCAGTGACATTCCCACCAAGTGCACCCCACATTGCCGTGTGAGCTAACAAATAAAACCAACTCCAGGCCATTTTCAAATGTTGGCTTTTCAAGCCAGAAAAACTCCACCCCTCCTTGCTTTATCTGCGAGCGAAATCCACATCAGGCTTTCCTCTACCGTATCACAGAATCATCTTATCAGCTTCAAGCACAGGGTAAATAAACTTGCCCAGGCTTCAAAGGCAAAGCATCTTCCCTAAACGCGAACAGCCCTCAGACTCTTAGAAATGTTGTGGGTTTCTATTGCAGGAGGATACATTCACACTTGCATTTTCCTTGTTGACTTGTTTCTTTCACCAACATCAAGACCATGAAAACCAAAATAGCCTCTGGTGCAGCAGAAGAATAGATGACAAATGGTTTTCATGTGCAGCCGAGACACAAAGGAGAAATGAAAGGCCGTTCCTGGCCCCATACACAAATAAGAGTTTCCTCTCATTTAAAATTAGAAACTGCTCTAGACTGAAGAACCAGCAACACTGAAAAACAAATCAGAGAAAGAGCACCTTGCATTGAAACAGGAAGAACTGAAAAGTAATTCCTAGGTGTTGCAAGAGAACCAGGCGCCTGTCCTGCTCATCCTAACTCACTAAAAGCTGGATCAAAACTTGTGGAACACAGCAACAGCTTGGGTTTCTTTCCCTGGCTTTGCTGAGGTTTGAGGAAGGCTCCAGCCTCGGCAACAAGAAAGTTCACGGAGCCGGTGTGGGGTAGGGAAGATCTGGGTTGCAGATATGTTGGTCCCTGGAGAGAGCACTTTCACAGAAAAAGGGAGAGGGTTGGGAAAAAAACCCTAAGAAAACTTTCCAGGCAGAGACTTGCAAAATGTTTGAGCAAATCCAAATGCTGCCAGGGCAGATTTCATCAGAGCAGAGCTGACATCATGCTGAGAGAGGTCACCCACAGGAGGTGGGCAAATAGCTGGGATAAGGACTCCCGGGAATAGCAGAGCAGCTTTGCTCCAGCTCTCTGTGTCCATCTCCTGCTCACACTCAAGTGCTCACCAAAGGAGAAAGGAAAAAAAACCCAAACGCCTGAACCTTGGCCAAGGAGAGGTTTCAAACTGCACATTTGACCACAACAGTCGCTGGTTCTGCTGAGCTCTTCAGCTGCAGAAATGTTCTGAACATCAGGGCCTGCCCTCCCCAGGGGCCGATGAGCACCAGTGACGAGCAGGAGCTGCTCTCAGGAGAGCAGCGCACTCAGGAAAAGCTTACACGGGATTTAAGGGCTTCGGGACAGGCTTATGCGGGACTAAAGTGAAACATAAACTTCATCCTGGCCCTCGGCAAAGGTCACCTTGGTGCAACTTGAGCTCTTCCTCTTGTGGCTGCGCTCTGCCCGGGGGTACCTGAGCACGGGGCTGCTCCCTCCTCACCCATCCCAGGCCGGAGAGCATCTGCCCCGCCAGCAGTTCACACAAGGATCCTGGAATCCCGGGATGGGCTGGCTTGGATGGGGCCTTAAAGCTCGCCCCGTTCCACTCCACCTTCCACTCCACAAGGAGCAGCCCAAAGTGCAAGCTCAGCTGGAAGATTCACGTGTTGAAACACACGTGGGGCAAGAATCAGTCACCAGTGCTTTTGTAACAACCTCCAAACTGGAAACGTGTGGGAGAAAACATTCCCGAGGCCCAGGCAGGGAACTGCGTGAGCTGATGGCCCAGTGTGGCCTCACAGCTCCAGCTCTGGTGGCCACCACCACCCACTTGAGGAATCATAAAATCCCAGAACTGGGGTAAAGGGACCTTAAAGACCCATCCAGCCCCACCCCTGCCATGGACAGGGACACCTTCCACCGTCCCAGGCTGCTCCAAGCCCTGTCCAGCCTGGCCTTGGGCACTGCCAGGGATCCAGGGGCAGCCACAGCTGCTCTGGGCACCCTGGGGCTGCAAGAGACCCAAATTTACCACAAGCATGGAATGGAAATTTGGGAGTCCCCATTTCCCTGCAAGCCCCCACAGACGCTGCTCTCCAAAGCTGCTGACCAGGAGCCAGGACATGAGTCCTGCAAAGGCCAGGAGAAACGCAGAGGATGCAGCCAGCAGCTTTAGCAGATTCACCCTGCCACGGGATCCTCCTGAGGAGCCCAGGGAGCAGCAAGCAGGGCTGATGGCCCTAAATGCAAGGGAGCTGCACACAGGACTTCAAAATTCCAAAAACCAGCAAAATCCCCAGCTGAAAAAGGAAAGGAGTTCTCCCTCACAGGGAAGAAGGAAGCTCCCACCCTTCAGCATCGCTTCAACAGGAGGAAAAAAGTTTTTAAAAAAGAACATTTAAGGGTTTTTTTCTGCTTTCTGGCCCAATCTTCACTGAAGGAGGCCCTTGACAGCAGCAAGGCAGGTACCAGCCTGGTGATGCTGTGCCTGAGGGAGGCACTAAGGGCAAAAGCCCCAATAAATGAAGGCAGGACTGGGGCAGAAAGCAAATTTGGGAGAAGGAGATTGAGGCGACACCAAACAGAGTCTGATGGGGATTTGGGTGCATTTTCCCAGCTGAGGAAGCTCCGAGCCCCCCAGCGCAGGGAAGGTGCCACCCCCGTGTCCCTCCGTGCCCTACCTGTGCCGTAGTGCTCCAGCCCCGTGGGCACCTCCTGCGTGGCGGGCTCGTCCCACAGCGGGCAGCACGGCCTGGGTGGGCAGCACGAGGCCTGGAAGCCGCAGGTCACCCAGGGATCCTCGCAGGAAGCAGCGGCTCCCGGTTTCTGGAAGCAGCAGAAGGGGAATGGTCACGGGAGTGGGACCCAAAAATGTGGCAGGGCAGTGGGGCTTCCCCCCGAAATCAGGCAGCGAGTCCTGCTCCGACAGAGCTGAACACTTCTGGTGTCATGAGGAGGCCAAAAAGGGCCCTTTGGAAACAAATATGAGGAGAAAAGTGAAGGCACAGAGTGAGGCTGAGTTTGGCAGGATTGCAGCGTGAGGGGGCTCCCATGGGGACACCCTCAGTTCCAGGGGTTTGTTCCATCCCCACAACTGGCACTGGCATTTTTTGATTATTTTGTTATTTTTTTTGGCAGCAGGAGGCCTCAAACCCCCTGCAAAATGTGGAGGGGTCACCAGGAGATGCAGAAACCCCTGCTCAGGCACCATGGGGGAGCTTGGGCCCAGCTGTCATTATTTGTGTTCCTCTTCCTATTTATAGGGCTATTATTTGGGATTATTGTATTTCTATTTGGATTATTTATATTTATATTGGTTTTATTTCTGTGCCCACAGACGTGTATACCTGTGGTATGCACACACAGGTGCGTGTATCTCCTACATGAGATACGCACCTCATATGAAATGTCCACATGCACATATAGTTTATATAATGTAATGTGTTCTTACCCGTACATTACATAAGATACTGTATTATTAGATGCTAACACACAATAAATTATATATGTACCGATTATATGTGTGACAAGCATTTATACACCCACACCTGTGTAATCCTAGCCTACAACTCAGTATGAATTAGACATTTATTTTTATTGTATATGAAGCTATATTTATACTTCATAAAGATATTATATATATATTTTATAAATATATATAAATATAAAAGGATGTAGAGGCATTTAGAAACATAGATTTGTTCAGATTGGAAATAAAGCTTGAAGAGATGATCCCAGGATATAATTTTCATTTTATTTTGTACACACCTATTTTATACATAATATATTAATGCAGATATAGTGTGTGTATATATCAATGTACACACCCCATACATTATGTATATATGTGTATATACATTATATATATATTTACCATATATGCTCTCATGTAAATACATAATACCATATAATATATAGGTTGCATTTAAGTGTTTATCTGCCTATGAGAGGACAATGCCATGCACATTCCTATAAAGACATGCAGGATGTTTGAATTTTTTATCATTGTTACCATTTCCCTGCGGGGGAATAGATTTCCTTGATGGCCAATCAATATTTAAAAGCCAAATGCTTGCTCGGAAGCATTTAAAGGAAAGCTATGGAGCTGCCTTGGGAATATTTCATGGCTCAGGGCAGGCTTTTCTTCCCAGTTTGGGGAAAATGTGGGTTTTTTAGCACGTGTTTTGTGCAGCCTGGGGATGTCAGCCCAGAGTTTCTCTGACCTCTAACTCTCAGCAGTTCTTTGGACAAATGGTTAGAAATGTCATTTCTCTAAATATAGGTCTGATGATTTCTTTAAATACAGATCTGATTTTTCTGAATATTGATCTGATTTCCCTAAAAAGGCTCAAATCCCTGCCCAGCCTGTCCCAGGATCACACTCCAGCCTTTTTCATACACAACCATCAACTGCACAGACCGAGCAGAGCTGGCCCAGGAGAGGGAGAACCGGAGCAGTTCCAAAACTCCAGAAAACCTTTCCCAAACGCTGCTCCTCTCCCTGCTCCGTGCCGATCCCACCGACCCCCAGGTGAAGGTCAGCAGGGGGAGCAGGCACTGGCACAATGGTTCCCCTGCCAACGCTTCTCCTAACACAAGCGCAGGAAATCCGAGCAGGATCCCATTTCCAGGGGAGGTTTGCAGGCTCGAGGGGGTCAGAGAAGCTCTGGGTAAACATCTGGAATTCAGGAGCTGCTCTGAACTTAGAGTGCTCAGGGGATGGCACCCAGCTGGGTCAGGGCTGGAGGAATCACAACAACCTGAGAGAAAACTGCTGGGGTCGGAAAACCAACCCCAATTCCTGTCTTTAATAGAGTCATGGGGTGGTTGGGGTTGGAAGGGACCTTAAATCTCATCTCATTCCAAACCCCCTGCCATGGTCAGGAGCACCTCCCACTGTCCCAGGCTGCTCCCAGCCCTGTCCAGCCTGGCCTCGGACACTGCCAGGGATCCAGGGGCAGCCACAGCTGCTCTGGGCACCCTGGGCCAGGGCCTGCCCACCCTCCCAGGGAAGAATTTCTCACAAAAAATCTCATCTAAGCCCCCCCTCCCTCAGTGCAAGGCCATTCCCCTGTGTCCTGTCCATTCCTTACCATCATTCCAGGCCGAGCCAAAGGATAAGGAGCTGCGTTGCCGATGGTTGTGTCCATATAATAACTCATCATCTTGGAGGTGCCTGCAGGAATGGAGATGGCATTAGATCCCATGCCAGAAAAACTGACAGCACCTGCTAAATCCATGCTTTCCACAGCTCTATAAAGCTCAGGGCAGACTGTCACCTTAATGGGGTTTAAGCTGGAAAAGTTAAGAGGAAAACTATCAGGATTAATAGGAAATATTGTGATTGGAGGGGTTGTACCAACAGCGCAGCACCCAGATGCAGGAGAGTAACCCGGGGAGGGTCTGACAATGGGGAATGAATTATCACCTGGAAGCTGAGGGAGCTGCTCTGAGGGAAGATGAGATCACATTTCCTTTGCCGTAGAATCGGTGGGAAATGGTTGCCAGTTTTTTTTTTCTCTTTTGAGTGAAAAAAAAAAACCAAAAAAAACAACGCAGTTTGTTGAGATCAACACCTTTCCTGTGAAAGCTTTGTCAGGCCCAGTCTGTCTCACAAAGAACTTTGCTGTTTCCAGGACACGTCCTCTGTTTTCGCGCACGAGCTTTGCTTTCCCTCACTGAATCTCTCCCTCGCAGCCGCACATGGCATTGCTCACACGGGATTTACTCTCCTGGGCAAGTCCTTGTGCCAGAGCAGCTCATTAGCCGGGATTTCTAATCATCAATAGACCCATCTGTGTGGCTGAGGTGGAGGAGCTGCAAGGTGGCTCTGTGATCACAACTGGGGATGTTTCTCCCCCTCTCCTTGCAATGCCCATGGAAAACGCAGGCGGATGTGACTCCAAGGGGCTGGGAGGAAACAGGGAATGGGGAGCAGCCTCGGGCAGAGCTGCCTGGGGCAGGGTGGCACCTGGAGCCAAGGGAACGGCCATTCCCAGCCTGGTGGTGCTTTAACCTCCCTGAGGACACAGCTCGGGATTCCTGCAGAGCCCGGGGCTGTGCCCGCTGCAGGTGCACACACCTGAGTTATCTCCCAGTCAAATCTCAGAATCACCAGGTCGAGCCCTTCACCCAGCACTGCCGCAAGGGCCACTTGACACGTCTTTAAACCCTTCCAGGGAAGGTGACTGCACCAGGCCCTGGGCAGCTCTGCCAGTGCTTGATAACCCTCGGGGTGAAGAAATTTTCCCTGATATCCAACCTAAACCTGCCCAGGTGCAACCTGAGGCTGTGTCCTTTACTCCTTTCATTTGTTCCCTAGGAACAGAGCCTGACCCCCTCCGGGTGCACCCTTTTTCCAGGGAGTTGTAGGAACTGGGAGGGTCCCCCCTAAGCCTCCTTTTTTCCAGGCAAAGCACTCCCAGCTCCCTCGGCCACTCCTCATCAGACTCATGCTCGGTTTTGTGCTCAGAACCAGCACAACCACATCACCTCAGGCCTCCACTTCTACCCTGAGCCCTTGAACACCTCCTGGAGGCCCTGGGACCCTCTCCCCACCTTCCCTCTGCTCCTTCCCCGGGGTCTTCACTGCTGCTGGAGTTCTCTCCAGCCCAGGGCAGGGCAGAGCTGCTCTGGCTGTGCCTCACTCAGCACCTCGACAAACAGGGACCCCCAGAGCATCTCCCCCGCGCCCTGTGAGTAATGGCCCAACACAAAACACCTGCATGTGCACGGTATTAAATTATCATCATCATTTCCTGCTAGTTGTTACTAACCCTGCCTCTAACACTAGCAAGATTTTTTTTTTTTTTTTCAAACTTCTCATTTTTTTAATTCACAAGACTGAAAACTACCACTGCGCAGTGGAAGAACAACGAGCCTGTTTCTCTCTGTGTGCTGTACCCAAAAACCACACCGAGTGCGAGTGAGCGCGGCTGAGAAGCCTTAACTAATCTCAGCATCTGTGCACGCCCTGCCAGCCCGCCCCGACGAGGCGTTAAACGCCTCAGCTGAAATCTCCCCGCAGCTGGGGCAGCTGCAGCTGGGCGAGACAAAGAGCCCGGTGCTGCAGCGTGAGCGAGCACAGAACAGGTTGGGCTCGTCCCGTGCCAGCCCCTGGCATGGGCACCTTCCACGAGAGCAGGGTGCTCCAGGCCCTGTCCAAGCTGGTCTTGGGCACTTCCAGGGTAGAGCATCCCTTGCATGAAGGGCGTCCCCTAACGCCGGGCAAGGTCAATGTCAGCCTGACCATCACAGCCCTTTCCCCGACGTAGCAAGCATCGCAGGTAAACACGGGCTGAGCTTGCCTTAAAGCAGAGGTTGATGCTGCTAAACGAAGCAAGACAGGATGAACCAGAGCCAGAGTGAGCTCGGGGCTGTTCACCTGCGCCGCTGCCACCCACGTGTCCGAGAGTGAGGAGTCGCAGTCCCACAGAGCAGTCACAGAGCAGCTCTGGGCTCTGCTTTGCAGCTCGTGCAGTGGCAGCTGGGGCTCGGTTTGGGGTTTTTTCCTCTTTGATCGAGGCACCTCGCTCGCAGCAGCTCTCGAGAGCCGCGTTCATGCCTCGCTGGGTGTCGTTTGCATCTTTCTCAGGCCGAACCTTCCAGCAAGGCACTGCTCGAGGCCGCGGGTGTGCAGTGACAGCAGCAGCACCAAACCCATCCTGACACCCAGGACGGGCTGCATGCGACGGGGAATAGCAACAGGATTTAACCAGAGCGCCAGCGGCCCCTGCCAAGCCTGGAAGAGGTGGATTAGCATCTCTAGACAGCAGCCCCAAGACATTCAGAGCCCGTTTGCTTCTCTGGTTTCTCTTCCCCTTCAAGCTGTGCTGTTAAAAAGCACAAGAGAGGGGCAGAAACACAACACAAAGCTCAGCAACAATTTGCATCCCCATCTCTGTGGGTTCAGGAGAAGCCCTGGTTAGAGGTAAATGAAACCAGACCCCCAACCTGATGCAGGTTTTGTGGGTGCTAATGGTTAAAGGACACAGGAACACAGGGCTCAGGCTGTGGAAAGGACCTGGGATCATGGAATCCCAGAAGGAGCCATTCCAACCCCGCTCCATGGGCAGGGATGGCACCCAGCAGGTGACACACCCTGCTGGGAAAGGATCACCTGCAGGTGAGCAGATCCCGTGCACAGGATAACTGTGCTCTGGAAGAGCAGGCAGAGAGAGCAGAGAGGGAGCTCTGCTGTGCTCTGTCCAGGCTAATTTTAACAGAATTTCCACCACTTCCCAGAGGAAACTACTTTGCAGTCCAAAACATCTCTCACTGTCAGCAAGTTTCCCTGATGGCTGAGCAATATTTTACTTGTCTTCGGCTTCCTCTAATAAGAGCCCAAAGAGTTCCTCTCCTCCCCTGGATGGTGCCAGGGAGCTCAGCTGAGCTCCTTTCCAGGCTGGAACTCTCTGGGCCAGGTAACTTGGCTGATACGGAGGAAATCCCTGCAGATTTACACCAAAATAATCCTGAGCCACAGCTTGCTGAGAGCTGCTAATAAATAGAGGGGAATCAGAACCATTTGGTAAAATCCTTAATGACTTAACAGCTTGACTTCAGCCTTATTGTTTGCTCTTATTATTCCTGTCCCATTGTGAAAACATGTGTGGGAGAAGCAGCATTTATTCTGGGACTTGATCAAGTACCAGCCAAAGCTATTACACTCTTGGGTCATTTCTAAACTAAATTAAAATGTTAATTTCATTTCAACATCCATCCCTCCTCTTTTACAAGGTTGGGTTTTGTTGTTTTTTTTTTTATTATTATTTTAAGTCAATTACCAAGCTTGGTTTATAAAGGGAAAAGCTGTTTGTGCTCATGATTAACACTCCCCACCCACCCTTGCAGGAGGACAGAAGGAGTTAAAAATGAATATGACAATAAAGTAAACTCTGTCTGTTGGCTATATGAAGACAGTTTATGGTATTTTCATGTAACGTTTCTGGTTTGTTTTAAGGCTAGGAAGAGGGAAGTGGAGCGATGCCACAGTGACTTCCCAGTGGCAGAGCCAGGTCCCATCCCTGTTTCCCAATTTAATGCTCCACCCATGGCTCTCGAGGCTCAGACTGTTCCCCAGTTTTGGAGCTGCAGGACCACCTTCAGCTCCTTCCCACACCCCTCAGCCCCAGCTGGGCACCCAGGGGTGGTGTTACTGCACGGTGGCACACCTGGGACAGCCACCAAGCACCATTCGGGTGCTTTCCTCCATCCCAATAAACCGAGAAAATTCCTTTTCCACGGGGTCAGACGCGAAGCCAGGAGGATGGGGCAGCAGCAGCAGCCCCACAAGAACATTTCTCGCTTCAAGAGGGTGAATTAAGGCTTTTAAAACCTGCAGCAGCCCCTGCCACAGGCCCACCCTCCCCCGGCTGCCTGGCTGGCCCAGAGCTGCTCAGCGATAACCACTTTATTTTTGCATCAAGCAATAATTTATCATCTCTGCGGGGGTGGGGCAAAGAGCCGGTGGAAATGACATCCTTCCGCCGGGCTTTAACCCTTGGGAGCCGGGCACTTTCCAAGCCTCCTGCCAGCTCAGTTCCTAGGGGAGGGAGTGGTTGTTGTTCTGCTGGCATCTTGGAACCCTCCTTCCATTCCTCAGCCCCTGGCACAAGAGGAGCATCCCTAAGGCTGGAGCAGTGCAATGGACAGGAGCGGGCTTTATTTACCCACAGCCATGGCTTTGAGCAGATTGGCCACCGCTAAATCCCACATTTCTTAGGATTTTAAAACTTCAGAGTGCTCACACCCCGTTTCCTGAAGGGGAAGCGGGCGGGGCAGTCAGAGGTGCTGCGGTAAACAATGGAGCAGCAGCGGTAAATGGAGTGGCAGTGAAGGCCCTTCTGCAGCCGTGTAAATGCCGCAGGAGGTCAAAGGGCCGGGATAAGGTCAGCCGGGGAAAGCGAGGGGGCGAGGCCGAGGGTCTGAGCCCCCGGGCCGGGTCTGAGCTGCGGGGCGCTGATTGCCCGGGATGAGCCGGCTGGCAAGGATGGGGCAGGGGCCGCCTGTCAGCTCATCCCTGGCTCTTCCCTCCCCCGGGGCCTGGCAGATCTGAGGGAGATATGATGGCATCTCAAGAGGCTTCCCGTTTAGCTGGACAAGCTCTGGCTGGGCTGGGTGACAGTGGGCTGGGGGAGTGCCAGGGTGGTTCAAGTTCGGCCCAGTCTCACAGAGCCCTCACTCTCTGTGCTTGTAGTAAACTGCATTTTCTTTAGATCCTTCCTGTTCTCTGCTCATTCATCGATTACTCAGCTGCTACTGAAGCTAAAAATGCCACCCTCAGGAGCCGCAGCAGATGCACAGCGAGCTCGGGGCAGGCAGGAAAAGGTTCAGGGGGGATGCCAGAGCTGTTGCCGTTAAATCACCCGGCTCTGCCCCAGCTCACAGCAGCCACTGCAGCTGCGGGGGGATGTGAGGGGAGGGTTCAGCTGTTATTTCACTCCTGAATTTGCCTCCATGAAGCAGAAGACTCACAGCACAACACCGTGGGCCAGGCCCACAGCTGGGGCAGAGCAAAGGGTTGAGTGTCCCACTGATCAGAGAGGGATCCCTGCCCCAGGGTGCAACCTGAGCCCTCACACATTTCCCATCCCACAGAGCCCAAACTCTGGGGCACAGGGGCTTGGGCAGGGATGGGCAGCCCAGCTGGGAGTCCTTGCGGTGCCCCAGGATCCCTGCAGGACCCTCAGCAGGACACCCGGCCCAGCTTGCCCAAATCCACTCTGAAAATCCCAGCCAGCCCTGCTCTCACACAGGCTCCATAGCGCTGGGGAAGGTGGGGTTATCTCGTGTGTCTTTGTCCCTCACCTGGCCAGATGGGAAAGGGTTTTCTCATCTGGAGGGACACGCAGTCCCCACAAAGCTCTGTGGTGAAGCTGAGGGCAAGGGACACACGCAAATCCCAGTGCTGGGGTACAAAAAGCACCTCAGGCTTCCACACACCCCCAGCCCCTGGGCCAGGGGAAAATGCCCACAAAAATCAGGCCTGCCAGCAAATAATTTCCATGGCAGGCAGGGGCAAGCTGCACAGGCAGCAGAATGGGAGCAGCAGGAAAGCAGCCCCAGGCCACAGCCCCAGGAGGTGTCAGTTGACAGCGCAGGATGGGAAGTGGATGGTGACTCCAACACCGAGTGAGCGGCCACATGCACAGCAGTGATTTACAGACTGATGGGAAGGGGAAGGCCTTGGCTGGGCTCCTCAGGGACTCACAATTCCCACTGCCGGCGCTGGGGGGGAAGGATTCTGCTCTTCCCAAGGAACAGCAGCGGCTCGGCAGCACATCCCTGCATCTGTCACCACCCAGCTTCTCCCGAATGCTGGCACCTGTGGCACTCTCTGCCCTTTGGAGGGTGGCATTGCCATGGAAAACACCTGGAGGGATCATGGCAAATCCTTCCTGGCACCCCTGCAGAGCAGGAATCACCGACGGGTCTGTCTGTCCAGCCCCAGGCATTTTGGATCTCCCCTCCCTCACAGCAAAACCAAACCAAACCAAATTACACCAAAACCAAATTACAATTCAAAACAGCAAAGGAACTGCAAATTTAATTCACTGTCCTAATGCCAGTGCATAGTCTTCCACCTACATGAGTAAAATAATAATGTTCTCCTAAAAATCCTTATAATATGTATGTATCAAATAGATATATATGTTAAAAAGGATTTTTAAAGGGAAGCATCATCTCACACATTTCAATAAGATCCTGCAGTAGCAAATGCACAAATCTTTCACTGGGTGAAACTGGGAATGGAGAGAGGAAAAGTAAATCACCAGCAACCCAAACCTGAGACGTCCTGAAAATGTTCACAGGTACCTCCAACCCCCGAAAGAGTTCAAAGAGCCTCTCGCCCACCACTTACGGCTCAGCTGAAGATAAAAGCTTTCTATCCTCCGCGGCTTGCCGCACTTGTGTCCGCTCTCCTCCCAACTACCTGGTGCTCTCCTCTGCGCTGGAGCCGCGGAGGATGGAAATACCATAGTGTTCGAGGCTGGCTGCCTATTGAAAGGGAGGGGGAGTGGTCAGCCCCGCGCCCAGGGCGCTGCGAGCCAGGAAAGAGCCACCTCTGGCCGATGTCACGGCAGTGGCGAAACAGAACAGCCCCTGGCTGGAGGTGGGGATGGGGGACAGCGCCCTGCCAGCCCCGCTGTGGGTCCCATTCCCGGTAAGCTCATCCGAGGCTCCAGCCTGCCTGGCGAGTGCTGCTGCTGCTGCAGCCCCCAAAGTGCCGTGAGTGGAGTTTTTTCCTGCCCATGGAGCCAATTCCAGGCTCGCACAGCACAGCCAGGTGAGGTTCATCCAGCCCTGAGCCCCAAATCTCAGCCCCGCTGCTGCCTCATGGCACAAACGGCTCCTTCCTCCTGAAGGGCCCCTGGCACCTCCGCCTTCCCTGCTCCCATGGATCCTAAATCCCAGGGCACCGCCGCTCCAGGGATCCCTGCTCTGCCTCCTGCCTCACCCCCCGCCCTGGGAAGGACCCAGCGTGGTGCAAACCCTGCAGACCCTTGGCATGTGCCTCTGGAGCCAAACCAGCGCCCTGCCAGCTGCTGCTCGCTTTTAAAATCCTAAAAGCTGAAGGAGTCCCCTCTTCCATGAGAGATTGGAAAGGGAATTGGCTCAGGCAGCGCAGGGAGCCGCTGGATCAGCTCCGGCAGGGGCGGATGATCCCGAGCTACATCGCTCCAAAGCCCAGTCCCACGGCAGGTGCTAAAGGTGTCCGGGGCCTCTCCAGACGGGAGAAGGGCAGGGGAGTACATTCCCGGCTGGGCAGGACAAGGCAGCGGGACAGGAACACAGCTTGCAGTGGTCTCACTCCATTAACACCCCTTGAATTATCCAGAGGCTCTGGAGGAGCAGGATCTGGGGCTGCCCTCTCCAAAGGCCCCCGTCTCCCCCTGCCCAGCATTCCTGACCCTCACAGCCCGGCCAGGGGCACCCCCAAACCCCGGGCGCAGGAGGACGTGTCCATCCCGCCCCTCCTGCTCTCGTTGTCCAGGCAGCAGAGCTGCCTTTTCCTCCAGGAGAGGGCTCCAGGCTGGAAATCCTGCCCGGCTCCAGCAGCGATCCCATCCCGTTGTCTCTGTGAGCAGCCCTGGTGAGCCCAGGCACCCAGGGTTCCATGTGTGCAGCTCCAGGATGTTTGGGGCAAAATGGGAGGTGGGGAGCAGCTGCTGGGATTTTCCCTGGAGATCCTAAGAGCAAAACTGTAATTTAAGAGCAAAGAAGAGCCCCCAGCCATGGGGCTCAGCCCCCTCTGACACCATAAAGTTCAGAGCACCTGCGGGAGGGGTTGATTTCCAGAGAATTTTGCAGCACCCTCACAACACAAAACAAAGCAGCCTGCGCACCTGAGCACGGTCACTGCTGAAGGATCAGTGTGGGGAGAAGAATAATTCCTGGAGATTCCCTTTCCCAGTACAGCCCTGGGTATTTCGGATAATCTCAGCACAGTGGGCACATGCAAAGTGCAAAGCAAAGCTGTGTTTGCTCCCACGTGCATCATTTCTGCCTGCACAGGGCTCCTGTGGCTTCTCCTGCTGCCAGATGTTCCCCAGAGAAAACAAATGTTCCAAACAAGTGCTCACAGGAACAAAGGTCCCTCCTGTCCCCTCTCCCAGCCTGGGTTGCTAAAATGCACAAAGTGACAAATAGCAAAAGAAACCCCATTATTTCTGCTCATAAAACTATTATCAGGTCCTTCAGGAGCTCCCAAATGATGAATGGATCTCTCCTTCAGCCCCAAATTTAGAAACACACAGCTCCAGGTGGCCCAAATCCATTTTACCTGCTGGACTCGCCAGGCACGGCTCCCTCTTGTAGCTGCTTTAACACAGGAAATGATTTGCAGGGCTCCATCTCCCCAGGAAGGGTTCCAGCCTCCCGGGCTTTGCTACAAAGGCTCTGTCACATCTGAGCTCCAAAGGGGTGCAATGTGTTCAGCAATCCATTTCTCATCCGGGCAACTCTCACCGGGATAACCCCGCTGGCAGCTGTGAGCAAGATGTCCTTCCCTGGGTGGGATGCTCCGCTCGGGAGGGTGCTGGGATGCAGCAATCCAGGCATCAACAGCTCCGTGGAGCAGCTGTGCAGCCAGCTGGGAGCCTGGGAGATGGAATCACAGAATCGTGGAATGCTTTGGGCGGGAAGGGACCGTGAAGATCAGCGGGTTCCACGCGGTTTCAGGGTCGCCGGTGTCACATCAGTCACCCAAGGCTGTTGCTTCAGCTTGCAACAAGAAGTTGGGTTAAATTTCGGGCAGCTCATGGGATTGATCAAAAAGCCATTGGGCTTTCCATGGCAGCTGCTTTGGGTTTGCTCTGTGCTCATGAAAAATGAAGCGATCCCATAATGTTTGCCTGCAGCAGTTATTGATGTTTTCACCACATTGGAGATGTCTGGGGGATGTTTCACGGGTTCTGCTCTCGTAGGCTGCTTAAATGTGGGGGCACTCAGGCTCCTGCTGGAAGGTGCAGGTCACTGGTGTCGGCACAAACAGCCCCTTCCCCAACGAGCTGAGAAATCCTCGCCCCCGTTTGGGGTGGGAGCTGAGCAGCACCGTTGGGAGGGTGGAGATGGTTCTGGTTTGTCTCCTGGAGGCGGGCATGGATCATCTGGGCAAAATCCAGCCCAGCCCTGAGTGTCACCGACTGTCACCTGCCCCGGTTCCACTCCCTTGCAGGGCTCGGGTTCCTTTCCAGGGAGAGATCCCTGTGCTCCTGCCTATGGAGAGCAAGGCACCAAAGGGGAGAAGCTGCTTGTGGTGAGCTTCCAGAGCCCCGCATGGATCACCATTGCCATCCTACTCTGGAAAAACAGAGCAGGAACCAATGGAATGGTCCTGAGCCTCTAAACCCCTCTGCTTTGGTGTTGCCCCAGGGCAAGGGGGTAAAATGGATGTTCCTGAGCTGGAGGAACCTTCCCAGTGTTTGCTCTGGGAGAAGGCGACCCAGCTGGATCAGGAGCTGCTTGGAAATCCCTGTCAGGTGTGCCCAGGCTGCCCCAGCATTCCCTCTGCTCCTCCTCAGAACCCAGGCAGGGCTCACAGCCTGTGCCCAGATGTTCAGTGCTCCCAGAGCTGGGCACATCTGGGATCCAGGTGCTGACGCTCTCCGGAGCTGCCTGGCCTCAAAAGCCAGCAGGGACAGCACCAGGGCTCATCTCTCTGGAGCAACCCCGATGAATTCCCTCCTGTACGGTGCCCAAGGATGCTGAATGTCCGAGCTGAGGGGGAGTTTCTGCCCTCCAAAGCAGGAGAAGGAGGAATTTCTACCTTTGGCTCAGACAGGAGCTCAGATCTTGGCTATCCCTTAATTGGATGTGAAGGTGCAGGGCATGCACTAAACCAGGACAGATTTGGGATGTTCAGGAGCACCTGAATGCTCCAACTGCCCCACAAGCGAATGCTCTGATGCTGTTTTAGGGTGGGAGCTGCTGCACCTGGATCTCCCTCACATCAGCCAAGGTAATTGTGATCAACTGCCTCATCCATGGTTCATCCCACTTTTCTAAGGGAGACCAGATCTGTGTGAAAATGGGCTCTAAACAGGGAACATCTGAAGGGGTCGGGATTGGGTGAGAAACAAATCCGTTTTCATCTCTATCCACATGGATAAAAAATACATGGATGTGGACAGAGATGAGACAACCCAAAATAACACCAATAACAACATTTTCTTCCCTGTGAGGGTGGGCAGTCCCTGGCCCAGGGTGCCCAGAGCAGCTGTGGCTGCCCCTGGATCCCTGGAAGTGTCCAAGGCCAGGCTGGACAGGGCTGGGAGCAGCCTGGGACAGGGGAAGGTGTCCCTGCCCTGCCTGGGCTTTAGGGTCCCTTCCCACCCAATCCATTCTGGGATTCGGTCACGTTTTCACTCTGGAAGAGGAAGTGAGAAATTTCCACTCAGCTCTAACTCTGCTGTTGAGCAACATCTCTGGGGAAGTTCCAACCAGAACATCTCCAGCCCGAGCCCTTGAGATGCAAACTTGTGGATTTTGCGTTGTTGGCACAAAACCCGATCCCTTTTCTAGAGGCCGATGTGAATATTTTCATTGCAAACTCCTCTGTGCAGGTGCCTGCCCCACTCACACCATTAACAAAGTCCTGAGAGCTGCAAGAACAAGGTAAATTAATTACAAATTAAGGTAAATTATGGCAATATTAACTGGGAAATCAGGCCTTGCTCACAAGCTCTCCCATCGCAAGAAGAATTTGGCCTCTTGGTTGGAAGAAGGATCTTTGATTACCCTGACACACTCAGACAAAAAAACAGCGAGGATTTCATCACACACACCCTCTTCAAACTGTAAATTAAAATCCTCATCCCGAATCATTTAATCGAGGACTATAAAGCCAGATTTCAGAAGAGCTCTTTTCCCAGGCAGGCGCATAAATAGAGATCAGATTTATAAAAATGCTATCAGCCAACAATTCCTGCTCGAGCACATCTGGCCAGATTTCAAAACCAATTCAGCAGCCAGTTAATCATTTGCTCTTTATTACTTAACTTACTATTAGCATCAGGGGTAAAAAAAAAATGAGAGATATTTTTATTTTCTTTTATCTGTTGAAATATTCCCTGCATCTTGCCGGGGTGGAATTCAAAGCAGTGATAAAAATCATGACATTTTTAAAAAGTCAACTGCTTCTCAAGCCCGTGTAAAAAAATCCAGGGGGTGAATGGAGATCATTTCACTGCTTCCCTTTGCAGCTTCTTTTTCGAAAAATGAGATTAGCACCGCGCTGAGAAATGTCACATAAAACCCATTTGGAGAATAATAAGCAGCTTATGATGGTTGAGCTGGGCTGGGAATGAATGGGAAGCGGGAATTCTGTTACTGCTGGCGGTTCTCTGAGGACACCAGTGGAAATCTGGGTGTCCCCAGGGGTGTCTGTGGTGGAGGTGGCTCTGCCTGGACAGCAGAGGGTGGTGGCTTCTATGGCCTGGGTTTGGAATTCCTTCATCCTGGCAAGCAGTGACTCCAAAAATATCAGGGAAGGTTGAGCGGTGGAAAAGCTGCTCTGCCCCTAAGGATGGAGCCCCACCCCTGGAGGGGTTTACCGGCGTGGATGTGGCACTTGGGGACACGGTCAGTGGTGGCCTTGGCAGTGAACGCTTGCACTCGGTGGTCTCAGGGGGCTTTTCCAGCCCAGACGATGCCGTTATTCCCTGAGTCAGGCGCTGCAGCAGCGTCTGGAGAAGGGGCTGCAAGGCAGAGCCCAGGTTTTCCACCAGGGTGGTCCCGGAGGCCTCGCGGGGTCCGTTCCCCCCGGGAGCAGTGCCCAGCACAGGCCTCAGCTGCAGCCATGCACCAGCTCCTGCTCCCTGGGGGCCATCCTAGCTTCCCTCTCCATTTTTTAGGAATCATGGCCCAACTCCAGCCCAGCTCAGCTCCTCCTTTGAATCCCTGGGCTCTCCTTCCATGGCTCATGTCTCTTCCCATCCGAAATGCCACCGTGCGCAGAGGAGGAGGAGAAAGGACTTGGGTGACGTAGCAATGAAGAGATTTCTCTGCGTCGGGTTCCATGGGGAGCTGATAAAACCGGGAAATTCTCCTTTTTCCCGAGGCCTTTTCCCAGTCTCAAAGTGACCTTTGTGTTCTCCATCAGCTGACAGGCACAAGGGACAGCGAGGGCTCCGTGGGGCCATGACCTCAGGAGGGCCGAGGTGGGAGCTGAGCCCTCTTGGGTCCCACCATCCAGCCAGGAATGCCAGGGACACTCCTGGGATATACTGGGATAGCTGGGACACACTCAGCCGGGAAAATGGTTTCCCTTTAGGGCAGGGGAGGTGTGAGGTGTTCCCAGTGGAACAAAACCTGGGCATTTTTCAATGCTTTATTTGCACATCTAAGCCAATGCCAAAGGGATCCGTACCTTATCAAACACTTGGTGTTCTGGGAGCGAGCAACAGAGGGAAAAAAATTCCAGTAGCAGAAATGTGAGGCTCAGTTTAGTGGAAATGAGTTATTAACATGTCCTTTACCTCTCTGTTTATTTTCCACACCGTTCCAGGTCAAGGAAAGTTTGTCTGTGACAAGGATTAGGCTTTGGAAACAGCTGTGTCCTTTCATATTTGATTCCTGAGCTGCTCCGAGGGCGCTGGGACAGATTCTCCTTTGTCTCCTCTGTGGATTATCAGGGGAGTTCAGGAGGGATAACAGGACACAGGTGACATCCCCAGAGCGTGATGTCCCCTCCATGAAGGACACCCAGAGCTCCAGAGGAAGAAAGGGGATAAATAAAGCAGGTTCTGCCTGAATCCACGCCGTCCCTGGTGCTGCAGGGGTTATTTATGGCCAGGCTGGGAATTGCAGGGCTGGGTCCCACATGTGAAGTGAAAGTGGAAGTGTGTGGGTGGGAGGGGAAGCAGCAGCAGCATCCCATTTATCAGCGCTCCCGAGGCCCGGCAGCTTTCCCGGGTCCAGGCTGCCTCATGGAGAGCTCCAGGCAGCTCTGCAGAACCCCAAGGGCATGATCCCATCCCAGGATCCATCCTCGGGGGTGCCTGGGGCAGGCACACCCACCCTGGAGAGGGGAGACCCTTCCCATTTCCTACAGCCTGCTCTGGGGGCTTCATTGACCTGCCCATCCTCAGTGCAGCTCCCAAAAAAACTGGGAATGCCCCAGACTGGCTCCGTGGATCCGAGGGGTTCAGCAGAGAAGGAGGACGGGGCTGCAGGGCTGCAGAGAGGGGTCACGGTGGGGTGAGCTGATGAACAGCAAACAATCCTAATTTATGCAAAAGGCAGTCTGGAAAAAATGACATTCCTGCTTGTCTGCATGTGTGACACGCAGAGATCCCGAAGAAAGGAGCCAAAGACGTGTCCATGAATCAGAGCTTTATCCTGCCAGCCCCCCAGAGCCCAGCCCGTGGGTTTGGGGGAGTTTGCCTTGGTAATTGCCCTGGCTCTCCAGCTCGGGCTGGACCAACAGTGCCCCATTGCAACTCAAACAGGTCCTTTGGGCCTCGGATTTTCTCTGCTTTTCCACCCTCTTAGGCAACAAACAAGGCATTAATGTCTGGAAACAACGCCTGGATTGCCACTGGCAGCACAGCACAGCTCAGATCCCTGCCGGGGCTGCCCGGTGCCACACTCAATCCCACGTCCCAGCCCTGATTAATCCCTCCCTGCCCACCTCCCATCCCATCCCATCCCATCCCATCCCATCCCATCCCATCCCATCCCATCCCGATGGAGACACTCTGGGTTCACAGCTGTGGAAACAAAATCCCACTGTGTCTTTTCCTGATTGAAAACTTCCAATAGGGAGCAAGCACAGGATTTACTTGTGGCCCTTTTGGCTCTCCCCTGGGATAAGGAAGTTTGCAGAGGATCTCTGGGCTAATTGCTGGATCGGTGTCTTCATTAACAGGAATTTTCTGTACCTGCAGTAACTCCTGGTTCCTCCTGCTGGAGAGCCATAGACTCGTGGAATGATTTGGGATGGAAGGGACCTTAAATCTCATCCAGTCCCACCCCTGCCATGGGCAGGGACACCTTCCACTGTCCCAGGGTGCTCCAAGCTCCATCCAGCCTGGCCTGGAACACTTCCAGGGATGGGCCATTCACGACTTCTCTGGGCAGCCTGATCCATAACTCCAAAGCTTTATCCATCTCTCCCTGTTGGCGGGGTCTCTGCCCAAACCCAAACTCCTGGACACACACCTGGAGTGCCAGCCTGTGCAAACCTGCAGGTTTTCCCCAAGGTTTTCCCTGGACGTTCCCAGGCACAGCTGGCAGCTCCAGCACAGCTGGATGCCCTGCAGCAGGATATGGAACTTTTGGCTCAGGCTGCGAGTGGGCGAGAAGGGGAGCCTGGCTCAGGGGAAGGGTGATGGAGGGAACCACGGAGCAGCGTCACCGGGCTGTCACCGCTGCTCCAAAGGCTTTTCCCAGATGGGGAATGCCCCAGCCTGCAGCAGGCAGTGAGAACACAGCATCAGCTTCCTCTCAGTCCCTTGGGAGAGATCCAAGTGTGATTTTGCTCCGTGTTTCCACCTGGATCTGCTGTTTCAAGTGGCCCTGCGAGCACGGGGGCTGGCAGGGAATGGATTTTCCAGGGGGAAATGGCATCCTTGGCCAGCCCTTCCCAGCCCTGCAGGGAGCAGATGGCTGCGTTATTTCCAGCCCAGCCACAGCTCGGGGTGCGGAGCCGAGGTTCGTCCCGTTGCTCCTGGGGGCAGAGGAGCACACCCAGCTGGGGACATTGCTCTGTCCTGATCCAGGAGGACTCAGCTGGCACCGTCCTGGGGCTTTGGAAGGCAGCGGGAGCCCGGCCTGGGGAAGGTTTCTGGGATGAGTTCTGGCCGTGCTGGTTGAAGCTGTTTCCAGAAATCACTGAGGGCCATTCCCAGCGCAGCCAGAGGAACTGGGGCTCCCAGAGTCAGCGCCTTCAGTGCCTGCAAATCTCCCCCTGGGACTTCACCAACTTCGGCTGGGAGTTTTATCTGAGTTTTATTTCCCTGCCATGGACACAGCCTTGCTTATCCCAATGCAAACAGGGTGAGGAATTATTTAGTTTCAATCCCATCCCATGGGCTGGAAGGGACCTCACTGAAACCCAGCTCAGGCTGGGTTCACCTCCTCCCTCAACGAGCTTCATTAACTCCAGCTTTTCACGGATGCAGCAAATGGGAGAAATGAAATAAATACTACAATCAAAGTGCTCAAACCTACGCCTCGCCTATGCCAACACAAACCCTGAATGGGAGGAAGCATTAGGCTAAATTTAGCTCCTCCAGCAAAATCCGAGAGCTTTTCTTTTTTCTTT
>VZRN01005827.1:1022728-1045688 GCA_013397935.1 Dasyornis broadbenti | reverse complement strand
TTTTTTTTTTTTTTTTTTTTTTGTAGAGAGAAAAGGAGGAGGGGAATAATAGACCTTCCTCTCAAAGGAGGATGACAATGAGGATAGAAATAGAAAGGGGGGGGGAACTTTGAAACATCTTGAGGCCAGACAAGGAGTGGGTGGATGGCAGGTTCAGGTATCTCTGCTTGCTTTGGCCGCTTCCCATTCCCAGAGGGAGCTGGCAGAGCTGCTGACAGCCGGGGGGAGCAGCCACGGGCAGGGCTGGATCCGCCTGGGGGAAAGGGGGAGCTGGGGAGGGGGTGCAGCAGGGCCGGGGGTGCACCGGGAGATTGTGGAGGAGGAAAAACCAAGGTTATTGAGCAGGGAAAGGAGGAGGAATAGTGCTCAGCTGTGATGGCTTTTCCCCCAGCCCAGGAGAAAATTCCCTGCTCCTTCCAGCATCCCATGCTCCATCCGAGCTCCTTGGGGCATCCCGCAGCTGCAGCCACCCCCACCCACCTGCAGCGGCCCCGGCACCGGGCTGGGTGGCCCTGAGCTGCCACATCTGTGCTTGGTCCCCTGCCCGCCTCAGGCCATTCCCTGCCTGGAGAAACCCACTCTTCTCTGCTCTTCCCTGCGTTCCCCTGCTCTTCCCTGCTTTCCCCTGCTCTTCCCTTTTCTTCCTTGCTCTTCCCTGCTCTTCCCTGCTCTTCCCTGCTCTTCTCTGCTTTTCCCTGCTCCACAGAGACCACGGAAGCCCTTCCCGGCAGGGATGTGCAGCCCCCAGGGGGGACGTGCAGCCCACGCTGTGACACCTCGCGGGCTCTTCTGGCAGCGGGGTCCGTGCACAGAGGCCTTTCCTGCCAAGTCACAGGATGCGATGACGGCGCGGCTGGGAAAAGCTTCAAACCAGCCCAAACAATCGGAGATTGTCTGCGGAGAGCGGGCTCTAAAATTGGCTCCTTGGACCAGCACCAGGCTCAGCCCCGGGGCCCGGCAGCGATGACGGAGAAGGAGCTAATCTCACTTCCCATCTGGGATCGGCTGGGATGAACCCAGCCAGGCTCGTCCCACCGTGACCTGCGTGCACCCAGCACCCAGAGAGCGCCGGGAGCGCCTTCCCGCTGGCGGGAGCCCTGTGCTGCCCGTAGGAACCGCAGGGCTCCGGAGCCAGCAATCCCATTGGATTTATTTCCTAAATGAGCATCTTAGGAGCCGCATCCCTGTTCCTGTGCGGGCTGGTGCAAAAATTGCTCTTTCTTCATGGATTTAGCACAGGTTGGGCTGCGTTTGCCCCTTTTAGGTCAATCCCAATGAGGTGGTGGCAGAGCTCCTCCTCTCCTCAGGGGTTTCTTATCACATTTGTGCCTTGGCGTGAGGGGCTCTGCCACAAAGCCCCTGTAGGAGCACCAGGGGCCAGGATGGCAGCACATTCCCATCAGCCATGGATTTCTTTCCCCATTTTCCAGCCATCCCAGCAGTGCTGCAGAGCTGTTCCCAAGGAGGTATCAACCACAATCACTGGATGTCCAATGGTCCCTGGGCAGTGCACGCTCCCTGCTCCCAGCCCCATCCAGCAGCCTCCCTCTGCCAGCCCAGCCCCTGCGAGGAAACCTCGGGCAGAAGAAGCTCAGAACAAAATCCAGGAGCAGGGAAGTGGCAGGTGAGGGCCTATGTCAGATCAGGAGGATCCCTAGGAGGAAATAATTGGAACAAGGCTCCGGCACGTGCCGGGGAATGGGATGTGCCGGGGATCATTCCCTGCCAGGCCTCTCTGGGCACTGCAGGCACCAGCGCACGGGGTGGTGAGGGAGGTGACACCACAGAAATTGGCATTTTGGTGGGAAAACCTCTCTGCGACTGAACTCCTCAGTCTGCATGGAAGGGGCTTTGCTTTCCCCAGGAGATTCCTCTCAATCCCACCCAAGCCAGAGAGCAAAGAGCATTTCAGGCGCTTCCCAAGCGCCCAGAACCGTTTCTTGTCACCCTGCTCTGGAGAACAGCTGCTCCTCAGGCACAGGGGGTCTCCAGACCCTAAAGCCCTGCTCCAAGGCCCCTGCACCCACCTGGCTCCGCAGCGGGGCCAGTGCCCGGTGCCAGGGGGGCTATGGTGGAACCCCAGCGCTGGGATAAATCAAAAAACATATTTCAGCTGCGAGGGACCGGCGGTGAGATGAGAGGGCAGTGGCAGGGGGTGAAATCATTTGTCTTTCCGGGAGAATGAGCTCGGGGTGTGTGCAGGTGCTGGGGCTCGCACAGGGGCTCACAGCAACATCATGGACATTCCCGTGTGCATGGACACGCGTGGGCTGCACATGCCTGCAGGGAACGGGCTCCATGGTCTCTGTGGAGCAGGAAAAAGCTGGGAAGGGCAGGGAAAAACAGGGAAGACAGGGAAGAGCAGGGAAGAGCAAGGAAGGGCAGGGAAGAGCAAGGAAGGGCAGGGAAGGGCAAGGAAGGGCAAGGAAGAGCAGGGAAGAGCAGAGAAAAGCAGGGAAGAGCAGAGAAGAGCAGGGAAGAGCAGGGAAAGGCAGGGAAGGGCGGGGAAGGGCAGGGAAGGGCAGGTTTCTCCACGAAAAACCACAGGAATGGATGGAGAAACAGGGCTGGGGGAGCTCCCCAGGCCCACCCCAGCCTGGTGAGGGCCGCACCGAGGGCAGGGGCTCATCCCTCCTTCCCAGGGAGACTGCGCGGGATCCCCGGGAGAGCTGCTCATGGGTTTGGATCCGTGCACGGACACACAGGCACGTCCTTGTGCGTTCGAGTGCACCCCGGCGGGCAGCACACCCCGTAACGGGGCACGGGTGCCCCGGGGGGTCCCATGGGTGTCCCCGGGGCTGGGGTGGGGTGTCCCGAGCCCACGGGAGGTGATGCCAGGAGCGTTCCCTGCGAAGGCGAATTCCCGGGCTGGGTTTACATTCCTGCATCTCTGCCTTTGCCAGAGCGCTGATTGCAGGCAGAGCTTCGCAGCTTGGAAACTTGGACGGCTCCGGCTGTTCTCACTCTCCCTCCCTCCCTCCCTCCCTCTCTCCCAGGCTCTTTCATTCATGCTTCCTCTCTCTTTTCCCCAGTGCATTTCTCACTCACGCTCTCATTCATGCTCGCTCGCTCATTCTCATTTTCCTGGCTGTATTTTTAGCTCCCTCGCCGTTCGGAGGATGTGAACATTATCCCTGAGTCATGACTTTGTGAGGAAGCAGCCAGCCAGGGCTCCCATTACAGCCCGCCAGGCTCTTATCAGCTGCGCCGCAGCCCTGCTGGGGAGGGGGCTTTATCTGCCCGCCGCTCTCCCCTTCCTCTGGCTGCAGCTGCTGCAGCCCCGAGCTCACGAGGCTCATCCCCACCCCGACCGTGTCGTGATGCAGAGCCCGAGGAGTTAAATCAGGATTGGCAGCCAGGAAATGGGAGTGAAGCGTGAGGGGCAAAGAGCATCTTCCAGCCACCATCCTCCCTCCTCCCTCCTTCATCCTCTCTCCTTCATCCTTCATCCTTCATCCTTCATCCTTCATCCTCTCTCCTTCGTCCTCTACTCTCCCTCCTCCACCCTCCCTCCTTCATCCTTCATCCTCTCTCCTTCATCCGCTACCCTCCCTCCTCCATCCTCTCTCTTCCATCCTCCCTTCCTCATCCTCCATCCTTCATCCTCCATTCTCCATCCTCCACCCTCCCTCCTTCATCCTCCACCCTCCCTCCTTCATCCTCCATCCTTCATCCTCTCTCCTCCATCCTCCCTCCTCTCTGCTCCCTCCTTCCTCCCCATCCCGGGGCTGGGGTGCTGCCGCCGGGATCGCAGCCAGGGAAGAGGTGTCTGGCAGGGCTGTGACTCCAAGCGCTGCCGGGTTATTCCCAAACAGCCATGAGGTAATGGCAGCTGGGGGCTGAGCCCTGAGCTCGCTCCGCGTTTGGAAACACAAAATCCCCCCCGAGGATTTCGCTGGCTCCCGCTCAGGTGGAAGCAGCAGCAGCAAAGTTCGCAGCGGCTCGGTTCCCACACGGGGATGAGCCGTGGAAACAAAAACCATCGCACGTAGAAAGCATTGGAGCCAATCCTTAATTTGGGATTCGTTCCCAAATGCCAGCGGCACTTTGCACGTCCTCCGGAGGGAATAACCAGGCATTCCCTGGGGAGAGGTGCAGCCTGCCCGGCCCAGGCCATGCCCCTGCCTGCGTTCTGCCCCCGGCAGCCCCGGGACAGCGCGGATGACTGCCAGGATCGCTGCCGGGGGCAGGGTGAGGGCAGAGGGCAGATTTCGGTGTGTCTGGCGCAGCCCCGAGCATCACGACAGGGCTGGGCTGCTCACGGCGCGGGGCGGGAGGCGCAGCTTCACCTTTCCATGACATCCAGGCTGTTTTCAGCTCATTTCCTCTGCCTTTCCTCTCTAACCTTTCTCTTATCTCCCTGATACTCTCTCCTCCCTTTTCCACCTCTCTGCTTATTTTAGCTGCTCTTCCTGCCTGCTCGTGCGGCCGCTGCCCTGCCCTGCTCCCCTCCTGTGCCCTCCTGTGCCCTGCTCCCCTCCTGTGCCGTGGCAGAGGAGGGGTCACTGTCCTGCCCTCAGCTCCAGGGCAGCGTTTGCTCCATTTTCATCCCCATTTTCACCCCATTTTCACCCCCGTTCTGCCTCCCACCCTCTCCAAATGCGACTTCACCCCCAAACCCTGGGAGCAGAACTTTCTGCCCCATTTTCATCCCCGTTCTGCCTCCCATCCTCCCCAAACGTGATTTCACCCCCAGTCCCTGGGAGCAGAACTTCTCGCCCCCTTTTCCATGCTCGCTGCTGGGCACAGGGAGTCCCTGCAGCCTTTTCCTTCAGCATGGGTTGGTTTGTGGTTATCCCCCACCATTTCCCAAAAAAACCCAGTTTCTACATCCCAGACGCCTCTTCCTGCTCGTGCCGGCCACGCGGATGCTCAGCCTCAGTTAAAACAGATCCTCACGTGTCCCCATGGAGATGCTCCCAGTCCTTCATCCCTGATCTGCAGTGATGCTGGGCCAGGAGCCGGGGGCTGAATCCGGATCCCACCCTTGAGGCCGTTTGTCCACCCCGGGAGGACAACAAAACAGGCACCACAGGAAACTGCCAGGAGAGATGAAAGGCTGACACAGGATCAGGAACCAGCTCAAGAAATTCAAGGAAGAAAAATCCACCCAGGGCTGCTAAAGAAACGACCTTTGGGTCAGGAAATCCCAGTGCTGTGGCTCCCGGAGCTCGGAGAGGACACCAGGGGTGGATCAGGCCCTTTTCTCCTGCTCTTATCTCTGGTTCCCAGTGGGAGCCAAGAGCAGAGCCACTGCTTTGGCTGAACAGAACCGTTCCTCCCCACACCTCGGAGCTGGGGGCTTCCTTCCCTGGGAAAAAGGGATCTGGGCAGGGAATTTCTCCATCTCAGGCCATGGCAAAACACGAGGCCGTGGAGGCGGTGCTGATGGTGCAGGATGTGTCCCTGTGACACCCTGGGGGAGCAGCAGGAGCCTGGGGACCTTGCTGGCCGTGTTTGTGCAAGAAATGAGCGCTTTGCAGCCCAGAGTCAAAACACTCAGGCAGTGGAAGCCGGGGCTTCCTGGGCTGAGCCCCGTTGCTAAATAAAAGACAAAAGAAAGAGTAATTAGGTGCCATTAATTTTTGTTTAGAGGAGCTTTGCTGGCAGCCAGGGCTCCTCTCCCGGGACACAGCCCTGGCCTCACCCGGTACGGCTGCAGCAACACTCGGGGCTGTTTCCAGTGCCCTGAGTGTCCCTTTGCTCCCAGTCCCGGTGGCCACCGGCCCTCCCGTCCTCCCCATCTCCTCTGGCCACGCCCGCACTGAGGCCAGGTGTGCTCCTGGGTGGGGCTGGCAGGAAAGGAGGGGACAGCCAGGCACCACAGCAGGACCTGCCCCACTCCAGGCCAAGTGGGAACTGCAAATCCATGGATGCTCCCAGCGTGGCAGCCCTGGGAATCTCAGCTGCCCTGTTTGGATGGGGATGCAAAGCAAAGGATTAGCCAGGAATGTGGAAATTATTTTCCTGCAAGGAGAGGCTGAGAGAATAGGGATTGTTCAGCATGGAAAAGAGAAGGCTCCAGGGAGATTGAAGAGCCTCTGGCAGGGCCTAAAGGGGCTCCAGGAGAGCTGGAGAGGGACTGGGGACAAGGCATGGAGGGACAGGACACAGGGAATGGCTTCCCAGTGCCAGAGGGCAGGGATGGATGGGATCTTGGGAAGGAATTGTTCCCTGGGAGGGTGGGGAGGCCCTGGCCCAGGGTGCCCAGAGCAGCTGTGGCTGCCCCTGGATCCCTGGCAGTGCCCAAGGCCAGGCTGGACAGGGCTGGGAGCAGCCTGGGATTGTGGATTCCACCATGGCAGGGGGGATGGGGTGGGATTTAAAGTCCCTTCCCACCCAAACCATTCTGGGATTCCATGATCCTGCTCCAAAAAATCACAAATTTCTGAGGATCAAGCATGGGGCAAGCACAGCCAGAGCTGCTTCCCAAGCTGGGGAAGGGGATGCAAAGTGGCAATGCAGCCCTGGGGACAGAAATAAGGACATTTGTGGCTGACGCTTAAACTTTCTCCAAATTATTTTTACTTTTCCTTCAGGAAATTTGCCCCTCCCTGCACTCATTCCCTCCGCTGGGAGCCTGGGATGCAGGGGAAGAGAGGGCAGCACCGCTGGGACACCCAGAGTGACCAAGAGCCCTGCAAAGCACCCCGAGGGGAGCGGCCGTGGCCGCAGCCTCCACCCCAGCGATGAAGCAGCATCCTTTGAGGGATCCCTTCCCCCTGGGGCCGGGCTGACCCCGCATCCCCCAGGCAGCGAGCTCGGCTCCTCAGTGCAGTCACTGGCAGAGTTTGCTCCCATTCTGGCATCCCAAAAGTTGGCTTTGGCTCTGCCAAGCCCCAGACCTTTGTAGCTCCGCGTTAAAAGCGGGTGTTCGTTTGAATTCGGGGAGGCTTCGCTCTGCCCAGCAGCGATCGCCGCGTCCCCGCCGCGCCTCGGGAAGCACAAGGACGCCTCCCGAAGGCGATCCTCGCCCAGGCTTCCCTCCTTGCGGCTTCCCCGGAGTGAAACAAGGAGGCTCCGACAAAAGAAATTCATTGTGCCCGAGCCAGCCCTGGTTTTGACAAAAATCCCTGCTCTGCCGTGAGGTTTGTGCTGCCGGGGATGGGGCCCGGAGCAGCCGGGTGGGGTTTATCCTGCTCTGCTCTGCTCTGCTCTGCGGGGTTGTTTTCGTCCCCCTCGCAGCATCTGGAGAAGCTCGGAGCCTTTGGGCTGCTCATCTCCGCAGCATCTCCAGGGCAGGGAAAGAACGGAGGAAAGGAGGGATTTACTTCCCAAACGCCGGGAGCTGAGCTGCAGGGAGAGGTCAAGGGTCCAGCTCTGCAAACAGCAGTGCCAGGGCAGGAACCCGCAGGGAGCAGAGCCGGAGCATCCCAGCACATGCAGGGATCAGAGACCCACAAGGGTTTGGGTTGGGAGGGACCCCAGAGCCCATCCCATCCCAGCCCTGCCACAGCAGGGACACCTTCCACTGTCCCAGGGTGCTCCAAGCCCCGTCCAGCCTGGCCTGGAGCATTCCAGGGATCCTAAACTGCCTTGGCCAGCTCCATGCAAGGTGTCCTTACCCAGCAGAATCCATGGGGACAGCACAGGATAAAGCCCCGGTTCTGCTGCAGTTCTCATCCCCAGCACAAGCCAGTGGCTCCTTTATGGATTTCATTCTCCTCATTATTCAGCTGGAAACGGGAGCACAAGGAAAGGGAGGATTTGCCCCCATCACCCATTGCTTGCAGAGCCACCCCGGGTGCCCTGGGGTCAGCAAACCCGCCCAGGCTCAGCGCAGGACGCTGTCAGTGCTCCCCCTCCAGTACACACTCACACACAGCTGAGAGCTGTGGAAATCGCAGTAAGAACCCATTTTCCAACTCAAAGCAGGAGCAAATAAAATCCTCACCAGTATTAGAGCAAAGCCCCTCCATTCCTACACCTAAAAATCTGAATTTCTGATTCCTGAAAATCTGAATGTATCTTTCTTTCTTTCTTTCTTTCTTTCTTTCTTTCTTTCTTTCTTTCTTTCTTTCTTCCTTCCTTCCTTCCTTCCTTCCTTCCTTCCTCCCTTCCTCCCTTCCTCCCTTCCTTCTCTCCTCCCTTCATTTTTTCCTTCTTTCCCCCTTTCTCCCTCTCTCTCTCTCTGCCTGGATAACAAAGCAAACATTTCACCCTCTCTCCCTTGCCCTCGCTCTCAGGATTCTGTCAGTGCCACTTCCAAGCCCTCATCCGTCAGCACGAGAGCTTGGGTTACACCGTTATGGTTTTGTTTAAATTAAAGGGAAAGAGGAGGAAATGTCGAGGCATTTCTGCGCTGATGGAGCAGCCTGTTCGGGAGGTTCAGGTGGATCTGAGCTCTTTAGGGCAGTTTTAAACTTCGGCTTCACTTGAAAGATTTAATCCTACATGAAATCCTGGGAGCCGCAGCAAAGCCGGGAGCGCTCCGGGTGGGTCTCATCACTCACAGCCATCTCCCCGCAGCTCTCGTTAGTTTTTGCTGTATTTTCTCCTTTTTTTCAGGGCTGAATGTGTGCCCAGACCTCACATTTTGCTTTTCTCTGAAGCAGCACTCTTCGCTCCCGCGTGTTTCTGGGGTTGTTTAAACCCGCAGCCCTGGGAGCCGCCTGCTGCCGTCCGGCCGCACTGCAATGGGGGCTGGAGCACCCGCTCCCCGGGAACGGCAGGGATGTGGGGCAGGGATGTGGGGCTGGGATATGGGGCAGGGATATGGGGCTGGGATGTGGGGCAGGGATATGGGGCTGGCATATGGGGCAGGGATATGGGGCAGGGATGTGGGGCAGGGATATGGGGCTGGGATATGAGGCTGGAGCCTCTCGCTCCCCGGGAAGGGCTGGGATGAGCAAGCCCAGCCAAGGGCAGCACAATCCACCTCCCTCTCACCGAGGTCACGGATCTGGCAGGTGCAGACAGGCTCGGAGCAGAATAAAAACCCTTTCCTCTCCCCTTTCCTCCTCCAGGGAGGCAGAAGTCCCGAGTCAGAGGCTCTTTTCCTATTAAATCATGGCAAACAAGTCCAAGGGTTAAATCTCTCCAACTCCCGAAGTTTGGTCTCTGTGCTTTTCACTTCACCTGTGCGAGCCCTGGAGCACAAAGTCGCTGTTAACAGATCTGGGTTGAGCTTTTCATCTTCATTTTGAGCTCAGTGGATTCCCTCCCTCCTGGCTTTCCTGGCTGGTTTTCCACATCCATCTCCCGGGAGCTGGAAAGAGCCAAAAATCCATCTGAGCTCTGCTCCTTTTGGCCGCTCTGTTGCAGGGCTGGGGAGCTCGCACCAGCTTCCCCTGCTGCTGAAATTAAACTCGATTTTAATTATGATGAGTTTGCTTGGGAGGAGAGGGTGAAGCAGAACCACCTCCAAATGAAAAGCTGGGAAGGGGATGGATGGCGGAGAACCTTTGGCAATCCTTGAGAGCCCAGCCCGGGAGCGGGAAGCTGGGAACATTTGGAGGACGGACAAAGCTCGGCAGCGGCTCCCTCTGCTCCCAGCTCAAAGCACCTCAGGCACTGCCTGGGCTGAAGATGTGGGGCAGGGGGTCAAAGCCTCTTTTCCTATTAAATCACGGCAAACGTGCCCAAGGGTTAAATCTCTCCAGCTCCCGAAGTCTGGTCTCTGCGCTTTTCGCTTCACCCGTGCGAGACCCAGAGCGCAAAGTCGTTGTTGTGGTGATGACCCCACTGGCCCTCTGAGCTCTTGTCCCCATCCAGAGCCCAGAGAGCAGAGAATTTCCTGGGAATGGCAGAGCTTCAGGTGGCAGTGACGATAAAACCGCAGGCACCGGGAGCTTTGCAGGCGCTTCAGAGGCTTTCCCGCACCCCAGGGCGCTGCTCTGCCAAAGGCACGTGAGGGTCGCCCCCAGTTTGGCTGCAGATCTGAACTTGCACGGATCTTCCATGGATTATCCGGGCTGACTTCCCGTCTAACGCAGCCCAGATGAGTCCATCCCCTTATTCCTGCTCCGCGCCCAAGCATTCCTGCCTGGCTCCACAGCTCTTCCAAAAAGGCATCCGGTCCTGATTTAAAGACTTCAAGAGATGGAGAATCCATCACTTCCCGTGGCAGCTCGTGCCAATGGTTATTTCTAATAAAGGAGGAAGGGATTTAGAGCTGGGCTTACATGTCAGAAGCCTCTCAGGGTAAAGAATGGCTCCCAGGCTGCCTCCCCCATCAAATAAAAGCACAAAGCACTCACTGAAGGAGGATTTGCCCCCAGGAGCGTCTGTTCTTTCCAGTGTTGCAGTTGATGCATCTAAAGTTGGTCTTTTCTCTACGAGCATCCTCTTCCAAAGCCTGTTGTGGCTGTGAAAACATTCCCTCAGCACATTCCTTAGAAGTTGGTTGTTTTTCCCAGAAAAAAACCCAGTGCATTTTGCCAATGCACACAAGAAATCCTCCCTGGGAGCCTTCAGCCTCCTCTGGAGGCCCTTCCAGCCCCCACGGGCTGCCAGAGCAGCAGGAGTTCTGCAGAAAACACCCCCAAGACGCCCTCAGTCCATGAATCCATGGCTCCCTTGGTCTCTTTCCCATCCTCCTGGAGGAGCAGGGAAGAGCCCACAGCTCGTAGCCCCACTGGGTTATCAGGACAGATGTCGGCACCTGGGTCTGCCCCATCCTTTCCAGGTTTGCTGAGTTCACATCCCTCAGCACCGGTGTGGGACAGCCCCTGGCTGTGGCTCAGCTGAGCCTCCACCTGGACAGGCCAGGGGAGCAGGAAAAGGATTTGGGAGAGCTGGTGACAGGTGGGACTTGCCTTGGAGGTGGGACGTGTCCCTTCCCTGTGCTACTGCCTGGGTTCGTCCTCAATCCCAGATTCCCCTTGGAGCTGGCAGGGAGCTTGTGCTTGGACAGATCCAGAGGAGCCTGCTGACCCCAGAGTGTCCTGCCATGGACAAAAGCTGGGAGCGATCCCCGTTCCTGTCCCAGTGCCATCAGACCATACGGGAGTGTGCAGCACCAGATGTTCTCGCAGCTTTTCCCGGGTTATTTATATCCCTGGAATATTTGATGTTTCCTGTTTCATTAAAGGGCTCCAGGTGCCCAGGCGGTTTTTCAGAGCAGCGAGGCAGCGATGGCCACAGGAGCTCTGGAGCATCCCGGAGTGACTCCACACCAGGAGCGGGAGGGAGGCAGGGTGGGAGCTGCTCTGGTGATTTCATGCTCTGAGATAAGGACTGGAGCATCCAGGAGGGCTCTGAGGGAGGGGATTTGGCACCCGGCGAGCACCTGGATGGATCCACCTGAATCTGTAACTGTGGGAGCTCCCTTGTTTCCATGGGCTCAACAACCCTGCCCCTGCCAGATGAGGATTCCCGGCTGAGCTTGGCTGAGGGTCCATCAGGCAAAAAGAGTTGGAGAAGATTTGAGCCAAACCCACAGATGTTTTTCACCCCTCTCTGGCACTGGCTGGCAGGGACAGAGCTGCCATCAAATCTCAGTTCTCTCAGATCTTCCAAGATGAGATGAGAGAGACCTCCAGGATGAGGGGAAATGTCTCATGTGGTCTCAGCTCGTCGGCTGATTGACACAACCTCCCAGCCCAGAGACCACAGGCAGGGCACGGAGGAAGAACGGGGATCAAAATCCATCTGGGACGTTCGTTGTTTGATAACCACATCCTCTGAAAGGGACAGGGCTGCTGCAGGAACGTGGGGTGGGAGGAGCAGGACTCCACATCACCTCTTCTCCCAGAACAAATGCACCCAATTTCTCTCTCTGCTTACCAGAATTCCCTCCTCAGCCACTGGGACCCGAAACAACCCGGGATTTCTCCAAGCAGCAGCTTTGGCCTCGGCAGAAATGCTGTTTTCCCGAGCTGCCACAAGATGCCAGCATTTCAGAGAGTTCCTGAGCTGCGAGCCGGACGGCAGGAGCGCAGCTGAGCCCCTCTGCTCCTCCGGCTGCCCCTGGGATCTCACAGAGCCCCTCTGCCTCCTCATGGAGAGGGGCGAGGATGGGGCAGGTGGAGGAAAGCGTTTCCATGGGAGGTGAAGGAAAGCGCCTTCACTGGAGGTGAGGGAAGAGCATCTTCATGGGAAATGGAGGAAAACTTCGCCATGGGAGATGAAGGAAAGCATTTCCATGAGAGGTGAAGGAAAACATCTTCATGTGAGGTGGAGGAAAAGCATCTCCATGGAAGGTGGAGGAAACCACCTTCACTGGAGGTGGAGGAAAACATTTCCACGGGAGATGGAGGAAAAGCATCTTCATGGGAAATGGAGGAAAACATCTCCATGGGAGATGAAGAAAAGCATCTCCATGACAGGTGGAGAAAAACATTTCCATGGGAGGTGAAGGAAAGCATCTCCATGGGATATGGAGCAGAGCACCTTCCTGGGAGGTGGCAGCCGTGGCAGTCAGGGCTGCAGACCCAGCAGCTCAGCCCCTCCGCAGCTCCCTGCTGGTGCCCAAGGCATTGCTCCCCTGTTGTGCAGCACATCCCGGGGTTCATGGATGCAGGGAAGGGCACCCCGAGCCTGGGAGGGCCAGGGCTGCTCGGGCTGGGCTGAGGCTGCCTCTTGCTCTGCTCAGAGGAAGCCTCCTCCTGGATCTTGGGATCTCTCCCTCACCATCCATAGGCACTCGCAGTGGGAGTTTTCCCTCTCACTTCCCCAAACAGAGAGTGCCAAACGAAGCTGTTCCCCATTTTCTTGTGTCACTTATCCCTGGCAGCCCCGGAGAGCTCCCAGCTCTCTTTCAGTTCTGTTCCTGCCCCACCTGCTCCCCCCTGAGCCCTCCAGCAGGACAAGAGTGACTTTGTAGGCCCAATTCTCCTTCAGGAGTCGCTGCCCTGGGGCACAAAACTCCTGGGTGTCCTGCCCCGAGAGCTTAAGGAAGGAGCAGCTGATGGGCCTTTTCCAACTCAGATGAGCTTTTTTTCCTCCTGTGGAAAGACACAGAGGAAATACAGCTTCTCCCTCACGCTGATAACCTGCTGACCCCCCTTGTTTACCAGCAGCTCCTCGGTAATTCCCCTAATCCTCAAAACATCCCCAAGCCCCTCTGGGCCCTCTCAGCCCATCCCTTCTGCAGGAGCCACAGGGGAGAGGGGATGCAGGAACCTGCCCACAGCAGCTGAAACCCTTGGGGTCTCCACGATTCCTCTGGGACTCCTTAGCAGCACCATCCACAGGGATCAGCGACCTGGAGAACCCTCCTGGCATCCCTCAAAACCTCATCCCAAAGAAAATCCAGCAGCCCTGATCCCCTTTTCTGTCCATTCCCCTGGAGACAGGGAGATGGGAGAATTAACACCTCTGTTTCTGTAAATATTCGCTTCTAGAAATAAAAGGATTTCTTCCCCTTTTTTTCTCACTTGGTGGATTTCCTTTCCCACCCAGAGGGATGAGGCAGATAATTGGAGCTGATGGATAATAGACTGAAAACCCGAATTCCCATCTGATGTGAGGGCAGGCAGAGCAGCCAGCTGCTTCGGAGCTTTATTACCCAGACCACAGCACGGGAGGACAATTTTGCTTGGGAATTTGCCTTTGCAATCCCAAAATTCCTCACCTCGCTGCAGCAAAGCGGGATTGGTGTCAGCAAAGAACTCAATTTTCACAGCCCGAAGCCCAGGCCAAGGACTTTTTGTACCTTGCCATGATTTTTACACTTGCCAGTGTTCCAGAGCTCTGCTTTCCACGGCTCCGCAGAGGTGTTGGATAAATTTCCTGTTTCACTCGGGCAGCAGCGAGCCACAGCTTTCTCAGGGAGCATCCAGGGGGGCAGACACTGCTTCCAGACAGTGCTGTCTCCATGAAAGATGGGGCTGTGCAATAATTCCTTTCCCGCTCGGCACAGGCCAGCAGCTCAAACCCTCAGCTGGAGCTGACAGCGTGGGCTCGCCTGGGACACACAGGGATGCTCAGAAATTGAACTTTTTTTTCCACACACGCTCATATAAAATGGACTTCTCTGCTCCAGGGTGGAAAACCAAATGTTTTACCTTACGCTGCTGATTTATTTTGGTTAGAGAGCAGGTTCTCTCTTTCCTTTAAGCAACTGAAAATCATTGATTTATAGCTCCCTGATGACATTTCCATCCTGCAGTCGAGGCTGTGAAGTCTTTGGACTCAGAAAATAAAGGCGAATTTCATCATCACTCTCCCTCAGGGAGAACTTCCAGCCGGAGCTTTGGTGCGTGGCAGGTTGGAGAGACCTCCCCAGGCCACGGAGCAGAGCAAAGCTCGGCCCTAACCCCAGTGATCGTTCACCTCCACACCCCGAGCCTGGCACTGGGGATCCTGGGGGTTGTCCCAGTTGAACTGGGAGCCCCTGGGCAGCAGCGGCAAAGGCACCAAAACCTCGGGACTGTGGAGCAGGAGACGTGGCGGAGCCGTTCCCGCTCCTTTCCCCACTGCTGTGTCACCAGCACAGCACAGACGAGCCCGCAGAGCCAACATGCTGTGGCCAGATGTGTGGAACATCTGCTCGGACCAGCAAAGCAAAACAACAGCAAAAAATAACGGGGGGAAAAAAAGGGAAAGGAGGCGTATCCGTGGATCCTGCAGGGTGCGGGGTCTGCCTGGTGGGATGGGGTGGGATTTCCCAGGAAAGCCTCGTGGCACAGTGAGGGCTCATGTGTGGAGACATCCCTGCTCCCAGGGAGAGCACCCACAGCCCTGTGCCCGGGCCATGCCATCCAGGGGGATTGGGGCATTCCAAAGGGTGATTCCCTGGGGATCCAGAACTCCTGCTGCCCTGATGGACACTCAGGGCCCCTTCCATCTGCACATGGCATGATGGGCTCTGGATTTACAGCATCCCTGGGGCGTGAGGAAGTGTTCTCATCCCCTCCTGGTCACATCAGGCTCATCCCGAAGTGCAGGCAGGCCCCGTGCTCAGGGAAATGGCGTTTGGGAGACACCAGGGAGCAGGACATGGCAGGGCCCAAACCTCGCCCAGGACCACCCAGGATGGATGGAAAGCCCTGGATCCTCCTGGGATGATCCAGGATGCTCCAAGCACAGGACAACACCGTGGGGTGTCCCTGAGCCCGCCCAGAAACGCAGCTGCCTTGGCTGCCCTGAAAAGGACAAACCCCATTCCAGAGGCAGCAGGACACAGCCCCAGGAAGGGAAACTCACGGGGTTCCACCAGTGCCCTGTGGGGACACCCTGGGCTGGTGCAATCCTCCGTGGGGACACCCTGAGCTGTTTTCTCCCCCACGGAGACATCCTGATCCGGTTTTCTCCCCTGGGTGACCTCAGCCCCACTGAAGTCCGGCCCATTCTCAGCCTCACCACCAGCCCAGCTCCTGCACTGGTTCAAAGTTGTTGATTTAAGCTCAGCCCCTGAGCCCTCCAGATGTAAATCCAGGTGGAAACTCCCATATTTCCCCAGCCTGACTTTGCCAGTCAATGACAGGACATGAAACCCAACCCAGCCCGTGTCCCTGTGAGCTCACAGCATCCCTGACCACAGCATGGGCCTGATCCTCCTTCCAGTTTTCATGTCAGGGCACGTGGCTGGTTAAGGCAAGCCCAGCAGCCACAGGTGCCAGGCGGGGAATGGCTCATGGAATCGTGGAACCATGGAATCATGGAACCATGGAATCATGGAATCATGGAATCATTCATGTTGGAAAAGACTTGAAGTGTTTGGAGGGTCTCCTTGACCGACTCCAACCAAACTCTAAAATCTGGATGTCCCAATCATGATTAAATTTCTACAGATTTTATAAAAATCAGGAGATGGGTGGAGGGAGAGGCCCAGCTCAGACCCCAGCAGGAGCAAGGCAGGCAGGGCTCTGATGTGACACCTCATGCTGGGCTCAGCAGGGTCAGGAAGGGGATGAGTAGGGGACAAGGAACATGATCCCACAGGAAAACAGGCTTTATTCATTTTGCTGCCCACAGAACAGCTGCAACTGAGAATTAAAAAAAGCCATGGCCATGCAATGCTGCTCATCCTTCTCCAGGACACTCCTGGTGCCTTTTCCTGAAGCACCTTCCGCTGGGAGCTGGGGTGGGCAAGGAGCAGGGCAAGGCTGCAGCCTCCCCCACTTTGATCCTCAGTCCAGGCTGGTCCCCTCCTGCTCCCACGTCCTGGGGCTCCGCTTTCGCTGACGCTCTGCTCCTCTGGTTCTGTTTATTTGTCCTCGATTGTGTCATTGTCTTAGCCAGGAATCTGGAAAGCTCCTCAGAAAGCTGGCTCGGGCTGCCTCTGCCATCTGGCTGCTGCTCATGGCTGAGGATTTTACAGTAGCAAACCAAAGCCAAACATCGGGAACGGGGCCTGAGGAGAGCTGCTTTTTAGTAGGAGGGTAATGGGATGGGAAATGGGAGAGAGATTGGCTGCTCCCGGGGTGACAGGGAGCTCTCTCCAGGGCTCTTCCAACAGGGAGCTCTTCCCAGGGCTCCTCAGAAACCGGAAACTCCCAATGGGTTTGTATCCCAAAGGTCTTGATGAGCAGGGATGGGGAAACTGAGGCATGGGACCATTCCTTGTGCCTGTGGCTGAGCTGGATGATCCCCAGGAAGAGTCTGGAGCCAAGGGAAGGTGGCTCTGAGGTCACCTCCTTCCCCCCGCTTTGGGTGCTGAGGACAGCGGCAGCCGAGCCGCTCCTCCCGCAGGGATCCCTCCGGAACGGGCCAGTGACAAATGGGCTGCGGCTGGAATGAAGCGATCTTATCGCGGCCTCTGTTCCTCCCCCTGGGGGGACAGTGCAGGGCCGTGGCTGCCTGGGCCAGCTCCCATTTCCCTGGGTGGTCACGGGTGGCCGGGCGCCGTGAATCAAAGTGGCAGAGCGGGAGCAGGAAATGGCCAGCGTGGGGAACGGGAGCTGAAACCGCTCTGCCACAGCCAGGGAAACCCGGACAGACCTCACCTGCCCTCACCCAGCCACTCAGGGTGGGATTCTAGCAGCACCCCAGCCCTTCAGAATTCCACCTTGGAATTTTTGAGGTCATTTTTTGACAGCTCAGCCATAAAAGCCGGGAGTTTGCAGCTGCCGTGTGTTCTCATTGCCCTTCTCCTTCAGTGGTGCTGTGGTAACACGAGCAAGGTGAAGGATTTTCCTGGGAGAGGTGATGGAGCAGAGAATCTGCATGGATTGAGCGGATTCCTTCCTAAATAACCTCAGGTGATGCTCCAGCCACTCCCTGTGTGTGAGACCTGCGCCAGTTTCTCTGCGAAAGGGAGGAGCAGGGAGGCTCTGTGCTCACTCCATCCTCTCCCAGCCCTGTCCTCAGCATTCCCACATCCAGCAGCACCCACCCGTGGCTGCCGTGGCACTGGGCACAGGGATTCAGGAATGGAGCCCTGCTCTCATCTCCGGTCTGCAGCACGACAGGCCTGGGAAGCAGAGCCTAAAAACTGCCTGGGACAAAGCACATCTGTCCTCACATGGGGCACCATTTGAGGTGGTTAAAGGCATGGACTCCACAAGATGGTGATAAGTGAAGACATTTTATTGTAAAAATTCAGGGTTTCTAAACTATTCCTTTGTTCTGAGTTCCCAGCCTTGTGAGGCACAACAAATGTGTTGAACCAACCCCACAAACCACGACAGGAACACGCATCAGGTGGAACCAAGCAGCAGCCCCACGCTGGGAGCACCCATTGGCTCTAACAATTGTTTTCCAGCTCTGTCACTTGTTTTTCACCTCTGGTTCAGCTGAGCCATTCCCAGAATGCTCTCTGCTCAGCCCAAGGCGCAGAAGTGAGCGAGGATTTTACAAGGGCAGCAAGGCCCTCCCTTTGCAAGGCCTTTCTGCTCCACAACACATCCATGTTTCATTCCCAGAGCCATTCCCTGGGCCCAGAGGGTTCTGTCAGTCCCACCAGGACCCCTTGACTTCCACAGGCTCAAACTTTTCTTGGCACACAGCTCACTGCAGGTCAAGAGCTGCTCCTTGCTCACCAGCTCAATCAGTGTCTCACATTTCCCTTCCAGCTCCTGGGGCTTCATCAGAGCCTCTCTGATCCCAGGAAATGAGTTTTCCAAATGAGGCATGCCCGGCCCATTGATAACGAAGGCATCAGTGGCCAGCCCAGTTTCTTCTTTGCTTTCTTGGGCCTCATAATGGATGAGGTGTGGAGGGTGTCCCTGCCCGCTGAGGGGTTGGAACAAGATGAGCTTTAAGGTCTCTTCCAACCCAAACCATTCTGGGCTCCTGTGATTCCGTGATAAATTCTCCCTGTTTCTGGTGGTTTCCAACACCTTTGTTCCCAAAGCAGAGGTAGCTGGTCTGAAAGCTGTGTAAAAATTGGGTGTTTCCTGCACCTTAGATCTGCCTGGATCTTAAGCGTGTCCAGAGAGACAGATCAGCCCCTCAGTTTTCCCTGTGCTGGTGGCATCCCTGCTCCATCCCAGCTTCTCAAGGAATACGTATCTTTATCTCCAAGCTTATCCCAAAAGAAGGTCTAAACCTTGCACCCGCTGGGGTTTGTTGAGCTCAGCACCAGCAGGAGATCAATCCACAAATTAACACAGCACTTCCCACGCAGGGCTCACACACTCCTTTATCATCCCCTTCAGACCTGCGCTGCCTCGGGCCCTGAGCCTTTATCTGATCCATGGAAAATGGGATATCTGGGGACAGCAGAGATCAAAAAGAAACTTTGCACGGGTCAGAGAGAAGCGTTTTGGGGCTGCTGGATGTGCTCCCGCAGAATTTCTCTTCTGTGGGAGCTTTGTCACTGTGACCCAAGCTGTGCGGGAGATCTCTGCTCACTGGCTGCAGTGCCCTCACTGAAGGGACAGTCCCTGGCTCTCACAGGGACACTGGACAAAGGGTTCATGGCCATGGAGCTCCCCAGTGTACCTCCACCCTGGGCACTTGGCCAGCACAGGAGCATTTCCATGCCCCCAGCATGGCTGGAGCTGCTCCAGCTCTGCAGTGGGGCTGTGCAACAAAACCAAAGCCCCAAAGTGCTCCTGGAAAAGCCATTTTTGGGGCACTGCAACCACCCCAGCACCGCAGTGCTGCCAGCAGGAGCCACTCTGCTTCCCAGGCATCAGCTGTGCTTCCCAAAATCTGGAGCGAGTCCTGAGTTCCTCCTGAGCTTCCCAAAGCCTGCACTGAGTCCTGGCCTCCTCCTGTGCTTCCCAAACCCTGGAGCGAGTCCTGAGCTCCTCCTGTGCTTCCCAAAATCTGCAGTGAATCCTGAGGTCCTCCTGTGCTTCCCAAAATCTGCAGTGAATCCTGAGGTCCTCCTGTGCTTCCCAAAGCCTGCAGTGAGTCTTGAGCTTCTCCTGCATTTCCCAAAGCCTAGAGTGAGTCCTGAGTTCCTCCCGAGCTTCCCAAAGCCTGAATTCCTGAGCTCCTCCTGCACTTCCCAAATCCTGCACTGAATCCTGAGCTCCTCCCGAGCTTCCCAAAGCCTGCAATGAGCTCTGAGATCTTTCTGTGCTTCCCAAAGCCTGCAGTGAATCCCTGATCAGCTCTGGACCTGGGAAGTGAAATGAGTTCATTCTGCTGAGGTGAACAAGTGACAAGATGTCCCCCAGCACTGCAAGGACATGGAATAAAAGCATTTTCCATCCATGCAGGATGACAGATTGCAGGGATAAAGATTTCCCACCATCCCAGTCTGAGCACTGGGTGTAAATGTGTTTACACAGGGATTTTTTTACTGGTTTAGTGATCAAGCCCTGCTGTGGGACTCAGCAGAATTCCCCTCATGTGGCTGCAGCCCGAAATCCTTCCCAAGGCTTGAGCATCTGGGTGTCCCTGCAGCCAAACTCGGCCTTGGGGAGCCTGCAGGGAGATGCTCATCCCAGGGCTCTGCTGCAGAAACACCCCTCCCCTTGGGAAGGGCCCAGTGTTTGGGAACAGGGCAGGATAACGGGAGCACAGAGGTTCCGAGGGCCTGGAGCAGCGGGACCTTCACTGAGCTTCCCTCATCAATCTCCATCAATCCTCCCTCTCGTGTGCCCCAATTTGCTCTCTGAACCAGCTCCCTTCCTCCTTCCCCTCCTCTCCCGCTGCCCCCCAACACACACAGGCACATTTCCTTTTCCTTAAGCAAACAATTTTCAGATTTAAAAGTGAACTCTGGGTGCAGGCTGGAAAAAGACAATGCGGCCTGGCCCCTTATCTGCTGTTATCTGCTCCCGCCAAGCTGCGAGCCCAGATTGGGCCTGCAGGAGATTTCAGTGTTTATGGGCCACGGCAGGGAGGGAGAGCAGGGGAAATCTGCTGGGGGGAGATAGGTCCAGGAAATAGGGCTGGGGACTGGACCAGAGTCAACAAAGCTGAGCGAGCAACCGGACACCTCCGGAGTCCCGAGGATGTGACTCGGTGTCGTGACTCGGTGTCACGACTGCAGCTCCGTGAAAGAGGGGATTCACCTCCATGCCTGCCGTGGAGAAGGGAAACATCCTGATCTCTTCATGCCCTTGGAATGTTTCCCAGTGAGGAGCCTGAATTTAAGCTCCTCAATCCATAGGCAGGCTCCTGGAATGAACCTCTGGGTTCTGCAGGATTGGGAGCAAGCGCTGGGCCCGGCAGCAGCTCAGGACTCAGGGCATCACACTCGGGGTTTAGAATGGGCTGTGTAAATCTGGAAACTGCCGGGGCCCCAAGGGCTCAGGGCATCACACTCAGGGTTCATAACGTGCTGAGTAAATCTGGAAGCTCCTTAGGCCCCAAACGCTGAGGGCATCACCCTCATGGTTTAGAACGTGCTGAGTAAATCTGGAAGCTCCCTGGGCCCCAAAGGCTCAGAGCATCACATTCAGCGTTTATAAAGGCCTGTGCAAATCTGGAACCTTCCTGGGCCCCAAAGGCTCAGAGCATCACACTCAGGGTCTATAAAGAGCTGTCTAAATCTGGAACCTTCTTGGGCCCCAAAGGCTCAGGCCATCACACTCAGGGTTTATAAAGGCCTGTGCAAATCTGGAAGCTCCCTGGGCCCCAAAGGATGTCCTGGTCTTTGTCCACGTGCCCCCAGTGAGGCTCAGAACCCACAGCACGAGGTGGGAGCTGCTCACATGGGCCCCAGGAGACTTTTATAACCACCAGGAGGTTTTTATAATCACCTGTTATCCCCATGTGCGCAAGGGGTTTGGTGGTAACTGGAAAAGTGTGTGGGCTTCATCTGTAATGTATTTCAAGCACAAAAGTATCTGGGCTAATTATATCCAAGAACAGCAGCTCACGTTGTTCTTGCAGCCCAAAAACTTTCCCTAGCCTGGCTGGGGAATGGAGAAGTGAGGTTGTGTGTTCTTCTTCTGAAAGACCAACCAGAGGAAGCTTTCATGCTCTGATGGTTGTTTCTAAGCAGGAAAACTTTTGCAAACTCTGTTCTTTGGGGCAGCTGCTCTGGTTTTACCTTAAGCTCTGTAATTTAGGACAGATCCTTCCTATCTGAGCTACTGAGAGGAAGGGCAGCCTTGTGGAGAGCAGAGTGCCATTGATTTCAGATGCCAGCTGCAGAGCCCTGGGCCAGCCCAGCTCTGTCCTGCCTCACTGCTGGTTTTAACTGACTGAACTCTCGGAGTCAACAGAATTTCCATCTGGTTGGGTGCTGGGGCTTTCCTCATGCACTGCTCCAGCCCCTGCTTTGGGTGCTGCTGTTCCACACTTCCCTTGCCCCAGCCAGCTTCACTTTTGCTCCCGTAGTTTCCCAGGGCTGGTGCACACCCAGCTCCAGCTGGGAGCCCCAGTATCCCAGGATTGGTGTGCCCAGGCCAGGGGAGCTCCCCAGTGCCCCAGGCAGTGCCCAGGCACCTCTGAGTGCTTTCACAGAGCCCTGGAATGGTTTGGGTGGGAGGGACCTTAGAGCTCACCCAGTTCCACTCCTGCCATGGATTCCAGGGTGCTCCCGTGGGTGTTTCCATCACTGGCGCAAAAGGAAACCAAGCCTTTCCTCCCCCTTCCCACAGATTCCTCTTTCTCCCCCACACCTTTCCCTGTGAATCTGCTCTGAATCCCAGCTCCATCCCCTTCACATTTTGCTGTCTGAGCCCTGTGGAAGATTGCCTGCCCATGGCAGGGGGTTGGAGTGAGATGATTTTTAATTTCCCTTCCAACCCAACCATTCCTTGATCCCATGAAATCTGCATTTCTCCCATCTCCTCTCCTTGCACAGGCAACACCACTTCCTTCTTGTCCCAGCCAGTTTCTTTGGCCCATAAATTGGTCAGAGTTGCACTCGGCTTTCCTCTTGTCCCTATTCCGGTCGGGATGCCCGGGAGGCCCTTAGGTGTCATCAGGTAAGGGGATTGCAGCGATTCCTGTCCTGCCTCTGCCACAGGGATGAGGTCCCTCTGCCCTGGAGTGGTTTTGTGATGCAGCAAACTCTCGCCTCACGTCATCAACCAAGGAGGTTCCCAAAGCCTCGCTGCTCTCCAGCTGGGAGCGGTTATTCCCCATAAAGCACCTCCCCACGGCAAGGCTGCTCCAGCAGCAGCGAGCACTGGAACCCTTTAATTTTCCTGGAGCTGTTGGTGACAGTGTGGACACAAGGGCCGAGGGATCAGAGCTCTGCAAGGGAAAGCCCTGTGTGGGGAGGGCTGGAAAACACCATTTTTCTGTGTTGTTCTAAATTTCCTCTTTGTTTTATGGTTGATCTGATTTGAAGAGAAACCTTCTCGGTGGAGGAGTGGAATGGGAAACAAACTTCCATGTCAAACCCTTGGAATCACATCAAGCTCCTGCTTTAGTCATTTATTCTCCTGTAATTCGCCTTGGGGTTGGGGTTTTTTAATCATTTTCCCTCATCCAACTGTTTATGAGGCCTTTTGGTGGAGCTGCAGTTCTTGTCCCTCCCTTCCCTCCTGTCCCATCCACAGTGGATCGAATCCAAAGATGTTTTCAAGGAATTGACCTCTGGAAAGAAATCATGGATGCATTGGCTTGGTTGGTTGATTTTCTGTGGAGACCAGAGCAGGTGGAGCCCCTTTAGAGCTCCTGAAGGGTTTTTGGGGGCTGCTTGGGAGACCTCAAGTCCAAGTTGGCCACAGAGGCTCCAAGGGAGAACCAGGACAAGAATTTAAGGTTTTTCTTT
>VZRN01005827.1:959693-1004493 GCA_013397935.1 Dasyornis broadbenti | reverse complement strand
CCTCCCTCCCCCGTTGCAGCCAGCAGCTCCTGCAGCCTCTGGAAAGCCCACCCAAGCCTTTCCAAGCTCCTCGAGGCGCTTCTGAAAGGCCAGGCAGCACAGGGCTGCCTTTGGGGGAGCCTGGTGTGATTCTGACGGGCTCTTCTTGAGGGAGCGCCGTGGAACAGAAGCCGCTCGAACACAGGAGCCTTGAAGCGAGAGACGCTGTGGGTGTGTTTGGGTTGGAGGATTTCGAAAGATGCCTATCGCCTGGGTGGGGTGTCGAACTCGTCTTAAAAGTGCTCTTTTTTTCTTTTTTCTTTTTTCTTTTTTTTTTTTCCCTTTCTTTTTTATTTATTTATTTTTTTATTTTGCTGACCTGGGTAGAACGGAGCTGCAAACGGGCAGGAACTGAAACTGCCTCCCTTAGATTGCAGCTTGTGACAAGTGCACGGCTTGGAAGGGTCTCAGGAGAAGGGGGAGGGAAGGAGACGGGCAGGAAGAGAAAATGGAAAGAGGAAAGAAAGAGGGAATGAAAAGGTGGATGTCAGGAAGGAAGGGGAAAGCAGGAGCGCTGAAAGCACAAAATTTGGGAGGTAGGGCTGGAATGAGACAGGTTTTCCCTTCCACCTCCTCAGATCTGCAGCAAAAGTAACCTGGGCCTCACTGAGGGTACGTTTAATGCACCACAGCCTTCTTTGATTTGTGGAGCCCTAAATATTGCACAGTGAAAGTGCAGAAATTCCCCACCTGTGCTTTTGCTGTGCTGCACACACGGACCTGCGCAGGCCAGGAGTGCCCTGAGCAGAGCTGGGCCATCCCCAGGGGTTGGGATCTGGGCTCCTGGGCGCTGCTCCTGCCCCCCGCTGCTCAGAGCTGCTGCTCCCCCCGGGCTGTGGTTTGGGCATGAGGAACTGCGACACTCCGAGCTCGGCTCAGTCACGTTGGAGGCTGCAGCCAAAGGAGGAACTCGGCCACATCCCAGGTCACTGGCCCGGGCCTGGGCCTGCCCTGCAGCAGCTCTGCCCCTGCCCTGCTGCCCTCCCAGTGCAGGAATCATGAGATTGGTGGGGCTGGGATCCACGGACACCGGGATCTTCTCCTGGGTTCCCTCCCTGAGCCATCCCAGCATCAGCAGCGCTTTGCTGCAGGTGCCCCTGTCCTGTTGATCTCCCCTGAAAATGCACTGAGATCAGTGCTCCTGTCCTGCCCAAAGGATTATCCGAAATTTCTTGCAAATTTTCCCACTGGACAGGAAAAAATGATGGTTCCAAGGGGTATCAGTCCCAGTCCACAGAGAGATTTGCTGCAGGGAAGGGTGAGACCCCCGCCCTTGCCCGGCTTGTGGCAGGTGAAGGGCAGCACGAGAGGATGTGGCTTGAGATGCTGCGATGTTTTTGATGTGCTGAGCTCTATATTTAACCCGTGCTGCAGGGTGGCTCTGAGGGCCAGGGCACAGCAAAGCAAACCCGGGCACATCCAGAGCAAAGCAGCTCAACTGCAGTCGTGTCCCCAGCTCTGCTCTCCAGCGCAGGCATTGATTTACCTCAGAGCTCTGCACTTGTGTCAGGAAAAAGATGGCAGAGAGATGCACATCAGTGACTGGAGGGCAAGAAAAACACAGAGAAAGGTTCTTTCATCATCTACAGCAAGAACATGGGGCGGGCCCAGATGAAATCTGAGTTCCGGCAAGGGTAAAGGCACTTCCCTCCCTAAACTCAGAAATATTCCTCTCCTTGGAGGGTGCAAGTGCCAAATTTGGGACAGGGCTGTGCACTCCAGATGATTTTCTTCCTGAGCAATTTAATCTTGACAGGTGACTGGTTTTTCAAACCAATGCAAAACCATTCCACAGCCTAATTGTTTTAATTGAGCCGAAGCCTTCCACTGCAGATTGGCAGCTGCAGGAGTTTGGGTCCAGCCTGCTTTGGAAATCCCTTCCTTTCCCTGCAATCTCCAGTAGCTGGCTTGGGCTTTCCTCTTCATCTTTTTACCAGAAAGGGTTTTGATGACTCCTGGAATGCTTTACCTGCAGCCCTGCCCAGCTGCAGGTGAAGGGATCAGCCCCTGAGCCTTGAGCTGTCCCAAGGGCTCAGGGGAAGCGCTGGGGACATGGGGCACGATTGGAGAATGGATGTGATCGGGATGATCCCTGCGGACATGCATCCCTCGGGGACATGGCATGCAGGGGTGCATTGAGTTGTCCTCAGGCTTTCAACCCAAACAGGGAATTCCACGGATTTAAACAGAAAACCCAGGATCAGCTCAGGGCTTTGAGCCATCATTCCCCACCATGCACTGACTGACATCACACATGACAATGCTGAGCCGGTGCACCAGGTCTAGAGCACATTTTTATTTATTCCCAAAGGTTTATTTATCTCAAAGAGAATCAGATCACCTGCTGAGGAGGGCGGTGGCGATTTTTGCTGTGTTTTCTGAATAATCTGCTTAATACCTGGCATGAGTGGATCGGGCTGGCTTGGAAAGTGCCCTCTGGAGCAGAGCTCAAAGGGCTTTGCGGAGGAAAAAGCGCAGGAAACCTTTCTGAGTTATTTCCGCATTCAGTCCATATTCTGTGAGCAGCACTGGCAGACAATGATGGGAGCCAGTGAAACTTCTGACCCTTGTGTTTGCACTCATTTTAAATAATCACCAACATTTCTACTGTGCCTCCAGACATTCAAATCCCATCTTCTTCGGGTTAACACCCGGCTTTGGCTGACTTGCTTTGTGTTTGGGGGACTTGGTTTTGACTGTCTCTCATTAAATCAGAAAAGGGCACATTCATCATCAGCGAGATGCTCGTGCAGGGCCTTCCTCTCCATAACAAATGGTGTGGCTTCAAACTGCTTTAATTGTTTCAGTTCCACTTTATGTGTGGAGAATAATTACAATAAATACACTTGCCCAGAGCCTGTCTGCTCATGGAAAACAACATTTTGTGTGGCTGCTGCCTTCATTCCACGAAAACAAATTTCTCCTGATGTTGTGGCCATCAGAGAGCCCCTCTGAGGGGCGTTCAGTGAGAGTTTCGTGTTGTTCAAGTGGAGGAACCGTGTCCTTGCGTGGAGGACTCGTGTGCTGCTGTTGCCATAGCAAAGGGTGGGGCCGGCTTTTGGAGCAATCGCTGTCATTTTTGAGCTGGAGGCGTTCGCTCTCGCTCTCAGACTTGGCCATCGGCGTCTCCAATTAAGAAAATGTTTCCTTTTTGAGCAGTTTTAGTGTCTGTTCAGCTCTTTTGGATCGCCCTGGCTTTGGCCCTGGAGGGATGGTCTCGCCTGGCTGAAGGGCTTTGACTCCTGGGACAAAGCTCCTCATCTCCACTCTGGAAAAATATCAAATAAATCACAAAGATGTGAGGGACAACAACTTTCCATGTTGCTGTCCCTCAAAAGCAATTTGGAACAAAACCATCTGGAATTTCCAGGGCAGGAATGCTGATATTCCCTCCTACCCCGATCCCCGTTCAAAGATATTTTTATTGCATGAGAACTTTCTAACACAGAACAGCAAAACCCATTTAGAAATGTTTTATAATGGGGATATTTTGCTGCTGCCACTTCGTTTTCCCTTCGAGATCTGTGTGCAAAGGGGCATCTCCTGCCTCAGCATGAGCTTCCAACCTCGGGGTCCTGCTGGGTGCTGCCAGCTCGGAGTGCTCGGTGCTGCACACACTGGGAAAGCCTTTCCCGAGGCCGTGGTGTATTTTTTTCCTGCTCAGGAAAGGATGATTGCTCTGAAGCAAACCTTCACCCGGCAAAACAACGCAACTGCTGGGATTTGAAGCCCTTGGGGTTTCGCTGTGAGGCTTTGAGGAGGTGCTGAGAGCCTGGTGCAGTTTCTCTTTACCTCCACAGGATGTGGTCACTTGAAGGAGTAGCAGTGCATGTCTTGAGGATTTCATGCTTTTATTTCAGTTACTGATTTGAATTCTGGGCTATTCCTTCTGGGAGATGGGGAGGGAGCAGCTCCTGTCCCTGCCTGCAGCGCTTCTTCCCCAGGGAGCTCTGTGGGGTGTGGGATGTTGTTCCTGGGTGTCACCAGCAGCAGCACAGGGGAGGTGGCACCTCGGGGTGAGCTCTGAGCTGGCACTGAGGGGTGAGATCTGCTGGGGAAAGGGCTTTCAGAGCAAGGTCTGCAGGAAGCAGAGTTCACTTCCTTCGGGTTTCTCCCTCCTGGACTTGCAGGAGGTTTTTCCTCCTGAGTTCAGCTGCCATCTGCTCCGAAGGGTCAGATCCAGAACACACGAATGCACAGCCTCAGGACACAGCATCTCCCAGGGTTTTTTTCCCCAGAGCCCATCAGGGTTTGAAGTTCCTTTCAGCCCCTCATCAGCTGCCCTTGAGAAACAAAACTCTCCCCTTGTGCCCGAGCTCAGCTGAGCGCTGACAGAGAGAGCCCGTGTCCCACCTCAGAATTCCCACTTCAGACGTGAACCAGCAGGAGAATTACAGGAGCCAAGGGAGCCTTAACTCCAGGCTTTCAGATGTTTGTGGGTTTGCTGAGCCCCTAAAGCTGCAGAGCCCTGGTGTGCATGGATGTGCACCTTGAAAAAGCAGCTCTAATTCATCACGCTTAGCTCTGGAGCCTGGTTTGGAGCCCATTTCCAGCAGAAATGTGAAATTCTCTTTGGATCTCTCACCTGAACAGGACAGCAGCTCTGTTTCCCTGCCTGTGCCTCTCCCTGAACGCGGGTGCCCAACGCACACGAAGCCCTGGCACCCAGGAAAGAGCAGCCTGAGGGCACCTCAGTGACACAGGGGCTGTCACCCAGCCCCGGGTGAGGCTCAAGAACCATTCCTGAGCCAACAAACATTTGCAGACAGGGCAGTGGCTGCACATTCACAGCTAGGTTTGAGATGTAGACTAAATATCGCCCCCAAATGTGGGTTCCTGCCTCCTTTGGGAATCGTTTGTCCCAGGTCTTGGGTGCTGTGTCCCCTCAGACACCTGGGCACTCAGGGCGCTCTCATGGCCCCAAAGCTCGTATGAAGAGCAGCGTGTGGGACGGGACAGTGCCCGATCTGCTCTGCTGAGTTCCAGGTATCAAAGCCTTCACGATGTTGATGCATTTTCTGCTTGTTTTCTTCCTTCCTCTCCTTACCAGGCCACACAATTACTGATGCGTATCTCCCCAGGCAGCACCACCCACCTGGAAACCTGTCTCTGGTGCTGAAGTGACCGCAAACGGTGCCTCCCTCCTGCCCCTCCTCCTCCTCCTCCTCCCCTCAGCCCCGAGGCAGAGCCCCAAACCAAAGGGGGTGCAGCAGTGCGTGCTGGAGCTCCAGGCTCTTCTGGCGAACCCCCTGCTGCTCCAAACAGCACTGAAGGCAAAATTTGGGAATCACACCCTGGCAAGGACCAGGGAAAAGAGAGGAGGAAGGGTAAATCCCTCAGGGGTTGTGCAAAATGCCACCCTTTGCTTCTCTTTGGGAGCTGTACAGAAAACTACCCTGGTTCTCCATGTGTATCAAGCATTCTTTCTTTTCCTGATTTTTGTCTAAAATCCAGTAAGAAATGCAGCTCAGGAGAGGAAACGCTGTGGATAAGCTTGCTGCTTTATTTGCATTTATCTTGTTCTTCCAGCGCAGACCAGCCCAGGTCTCCAGCAGGGCTGTGAGGGAGTGAGAAAAAATTAAAATAAATCCCAAAGCCCTAAGCCCAGGCTGCCAAAGCTGCACACCCAGGAACTGAACATTGGCACCCTTGTCAATCATCCAGAGGCAGTGAAAAATAACCCAACGGGCAGCAGAGCCTCGCATTACTCATCTGCTGATTTCTCATTCAGCAAAAAACCTGCCCTTCTTCATACTGCTGGTTTTGATCTGAGGGGAAGAGATAAATCAGCAAGAATTCGGTTTTTTAAGTTGGTTGATGAGTGAAAGAAAGAAACTGGAGTAAGGTATGGTGGGGTCAGGGGAAGGTGTGGTGAGTTCAGGAAACCAGCTTCTGTATGATGAGAAAATGCTCATTTGAATGGCTTTTTATAGCAACTTCTCTTAAAAAAAAAAAAAAAAAAAGAAGATAAGGAAAAGATTAGGAGAGGTTAAAATACTCCTTTTGCAGCTAAATGCAGAATTTGGCTCTCCGGTTCCTTCTGAATATCTTCTTGTTGTTCCAAGCTTGATTGACTTATAACTGCATCTGAACCAACCTCACATCAGTTCCTTTTTATCAGCCAGAGGGAGACTTCCTGTGCTCCACAGTCTGGTTTCCTGATGTGTTTCCTTTTTCCTTTTAACAGAACAAAGGAAACTGCAGCTCCTCCGCTGCTCCTGCTCCCAATCTCCCTGGGACTCTTAGCATCCAACCTTTGCCTCGTATTTTCCTCTGCCTGGAGCTCCAGTGGCCTCTTCATCTCAGCCTGGCTGAGGGGCAAGGACGAGGTGCTGTTGAAAGGAAACCACTGCCAGAGCCGTGGGCAGCCTCCGCTGGCAGCTTTCGGTAGCTCGAGTGTAGTGAAGCAGAAAGGGAAACGCTTCATCCCCAGGCTCGGTGTGTCGCGGGGATGGGGGATTTTTATTGTCCTGCTGAGGCAAAGGTCGGGTGTTGAGGTCTCAGTGATTTGCGCAGGCTGGGGTTGTGAACTTTGATAGCTGAACCTGGGAGCTTGAGTCCTGAAATGTGTGGGCTGCTGGCAGAAATGCTCCCCAAAACGGTCCCACATGCACAGGCACTGCCCTGGCACACACTGGAGCCCTGTTATTTTATTTTATTTTATTTTGTTTTGTTTTCTCTTTTAATTGGGATTATTTTCAAGCTGCCACACTGAGGGACAATTGCCCTCTTCTCGCACTGGTTTTTCCTCAGCTGTGCGGGGCTGCAGTTCTCCTTCAGCCCTGCCATTCACACAAGGAAAAACCCGTGGATGCCAAATCCCAGTTCTGCCCTGCAGTGAGGATCCTTTTCCTTGGGAAAGTCCTTTTTCCCCAGCTGTTCTGCTGAGATGCTCCATCCCTTTATAATCCCCACAGCTCAGAGCTGAGGCTTTTTCTTCAGAAAAATCCCGAGTTCTTGTTCTCCTGACTGCCAAGAATCCCTTGTTTTCCTGCTCAGACACAGGAACACAAGCTCAGAGCGGGACTGAGTAGATGCCTCTAAAAATCCTTCAAACACAACCAGAATCTTCTGGAAAAGTGTGGGGTCGATGCTAGTGCAGAGCTCAGTGCAAACCTGGGCCTGATTCTGAGGAATGGACACCGGATATCTGCAAGTTCCCGCTGGAATCGGTAAACCGATCAAAAAAATGTATTAACCCACTGGAGCTGAAGAGGATTGGAAAGGAGAAGGGAAATCAGGCAGTGCAGCCCCTTGGCCACCTGAGCGTGGAGGCAAAGGGAATTTGCCAGCTCAGCCTGCCCAGAGCAGGCAGCTGAAATCCAAGTTCATTTCTTCCAGGAATGGCAGGATATGGAATGGGCTGGGAGATCCCAGACGTGGCCGATTGCTGAGTGTGTGTCCGTGGTGGGGAAGGAAGTGTGGCCAGAGCAAGGCACTGCTGACACCAGGCTGAGGCAGCAGAGCATTCCCGCACCGCATCCAGGGACAGGCAGGCAGCGTTTCCAGGGAATCCTGCTCACCCAGGGGGAAGGAAGCAGCAGGAGCCGCATCGCTTTAAGCAGGGAAAAGAATTTACATCATTGCCACGCTGTAGAACTGCCTTTCTGCAGGTTTCTGTGCACTGCTTTGAGGGGTTCTCATGGACTTTTACAGTCAAAAATATCATTTTTAATCAAATGACTCTGGATTGCCCAGCAGAAGGCATAAGAAAATTATATCCGAGCTGGAAAATCCTGGGGAAAATCAAGGAAGTTTCGCCTTTTCTGCTGTGTTCTGTTTATGGAACAATCTCCATACAGTATAATTCAATTTCCATAAAAACTCCATTGATTTAATCCCTATTAAATTCCGAGGATTTGTCCATGAGGGCTGTGCTGCAGCTCAGCCTTTAAGGCTGACTCCTGATTAGAACCAGGAGTCGTGGCTCTATGATTAATTCCCTGCATTATGGGAGCTCTCCCCAGAGGCTCCCACCAAGGAGAACCCTGGCATGGAGATGGAATAAGAGCCCAAAATCCGAGCGGGCAAAGGGAAAAAGGAAAAACAAGCAGGGGATGAAATGCAGGAAGCATCTGGTCACTCAGCAAGGCCCCATCAGAGCTGCAAAAGTTCTGCTCCCAAGTGGCTGGGGTCGGAATCGCCCAGGGATTGGTGCGTTTTAAAGCCCTTCCATGGTTTTGCCACTGAAAAATCACCAGAGGCAGAAATGATGGATACAGTACAAGCTCCAAAGGCGCCGGATCACTTCAACGCTGATCCCAAAAGCCTGGGAGCTGTTTGGAGCAGCTGCTGTGGGTGTCTCTGAGGCCCCTGAGGATCCTCACCAGCCTGGGCAGCTTCTCCAGGAGCACTTTGCAGTTTTTCTGCTGATGACACTCCCAAGCCAAAGCAGAATTCACATGACACGAGTCGTAACAGCCTTCCTTAATTAGATCTAATAAGCCCATGTATATCTTTCCACAGCACAAATATTTATATTTTGCTGATATTTCCAAACTCATACATCTGACTTTCTTAGAACCAACCAGGCTTTAAAATAAGCACTCACCGGGGTGATTTGTTAGGCCAGAACTCTCAGTATCATCCTGCAATTATTACCAAAATTGTCTGTAACAGCTCCGGTGACAGGAGAAGGAAATGTCCCAGATGAGGGACAAAGAGCACAGAGTGTCTGATCGGGGTCTGAATTGCAAATATTCCACCTAAACCCATTTTTCTACCAGACAAGTGAGTGTGCAAGTTTTACGTGTGCCACATTTTACCCTGGTAAATTAACCTGGTGGTGGTGGGTTCCCTCGGGACGCTGGGATTGTGCTGGAAATCTGAGCTGTCTCCAGAAGCCAAACGGAGAAATGCAATGGCTTGGGCCCAGCTCGGGCTCCTGCCATGCCCAGCCTCCTCCAGCCTCTGTGCACAACCTCGCAGGACAGGGTTTTGTCCTGCAATCGGGGCTGCAGAACAAGGAGGAGGAGCATGGACAGGTTGAGTGAAAAGTGGTTTTACCCACTCAGAAATTGGACAGAGAAGATGCAGGACAGGATTTTGCCTCGGCACCTTCCAGGCCTTTCCTCCGTGCTGCCCTTGGCAATGAGACTGGATCCTCTGGAGTGTGAAATCTGTGAGAAAACCCCACTCAATATGCAGCCCCATCTGATCCTTTTTTCGGTAGGAAAAGCATGGATCCTCTTCTAACTGCGAGCCCCAGCTCCTGGCAAGGACAGACACTTCCTTCATGGCAGTGCCAAAGCCGTGTCTCTTCCCTTTGCTGGTTTCCCAAACCCAGCTCCACAGCCACAGGAATCCTCTTCCTCCACTGCACTCCCAGAGCTGCAGGCAAAGGTTTGGGCAAAGGGACAGAGTTCATCCCCTCTGGAAAGGGAAAGCAATGCCCTGAAGTTCGAGCTCGCTCGCGATAAATCCTCTGGATTTGCACCGCGGCATCCGAGAGCAGACGTGTTCTCATCCTCACAGGACACAGGCTGGGCAGCAATGGATGGAATAAACTTGCAGTTTGCTCCCTGCTCCTCACTTTTGGTCTTCTCCTATGTCATCTCTGCTGCAGGAAGGATGTAATTATGGTTGGTCGTTAGTGTGAGGAATTATTTGTGCTGCAGCAGCGCCTGGAGACCAGCATGGTCTCTGCTGTGTGTAACAGGAGAGTCTTCCTCAAAATTCCTGAGCAGTGAAGAAAAGTTGAGGCACTTAATTTGAACTCCAGAGTGGGAGCAGCTCTTGGGCTCTGCTCTGCTGTCAGACAGGCCCATGTGCTGTCGTTCCTTTCCCAAAATCTCCAAGGTTTCTGTAAAGGATAGATTTTCTTTCCACCCGCCCTGCTCCCCATTGAGCAGGACTTCTGTAACTTCTTCCTTCTGAGCTTGGAGCACTTTCTTCTGCCTTGGGGCTGGCATTTGCTCATGACTGATTCACGCCTTCCTCATGCCAGCACCACTGGCCCAAGCAGCACTTTCCCTTCCCTTCTGTCCCCAGAGCACTTGCAGAGCACTGCCGTGCCTCCTTCTTGGTTCTGCTGGGATAAACAAACCCTCCTAATCCCCTCCTTCTCCTGGTAATTCCTGAGCCCTCAGCTGCACCTGATCCCAACTGGATTTGCCTTTTCTGAGCACCACTGGAGTGGCACACGCTGTTCCCAGGGCTTGGCTGGAAGGACCCTCCTGATGCAATCCCGGGATTGGGATGCTTTGGGGTTTTTTTTTAAGTTCTGGCGAATCAGAAAAATCTGTGCTGCTAATTGACTCCAGTCTTTGTGTCAGCAGTGCCCAGCCTGGCTCAGTCTGGTGTTGGGCCACTGTAGGAGCTCAGGCACTTCACCCCTCTGCTCCTCTGCTTCTCATTCGTGGGACTCAGCAAATCCTCCCTTCCCTCTCTGCCTGCTCCGGTCCGGCTGCACAAAGCTCTTCCAAGCTGGGAATGACTTTGGCTCCGTTCAGGAGCAGCAGAAATCTCAGCGCAGGCCCATCCTGCAGTGCCCTGGCATGGACAGAGAGATCAGTGCTCGTTCCCGTCACTGTCCTTCACTGACATCTCACAAGAACCTCCTGCCTGTCCTGAGACATGGGCACTGCTCCCAATCTTTGGGGTCCTGCACGAATTTGCAGTGTGGCTTTGGAGAATGGCAGGAATGCTTGCCCACAGCCCAAAGGCCATTCCAGAGGAGGAGGGAGGGGATGAAGCCCCACAGGTTTGCCAGGGGTTTGCAGCAAGTGCCCAGGAGGAGGAGGAGGAGGCAGCAGACTCTGTGTGTGTGCCTGTGGAGCTGCTCCCTGGATCCACATTTCAGCAAGGCCTAAACACCAGATGTTTTCTTGCATAAGCCAAACTCGATGTGTTTAAAACCCAGCAGCCAGAACAGGCTCAGGACCCTGCTCTGATTCTCCCTTTCTTACCCTTTTCTTACCCTTTTGCAATGCAAGGTTCGGTCGTTTCAAAACTAACAGCTGCAGGCTTCCAAAAATAAACGAGAATTCATTAATTAACATAACCCTAGGCCACAGAAACTCTACTTCATGAGCAGCCCTTAGCTCACCACATGCACTTGTGTGCCAGGCTGGGGGATTCAGGTGGCAAAACTTTGGGAAGTGTGGGATGTGGAAGGTGTGTGCTCTCCAGCAGAGAGCGGAATGTGTGTGGAACAGGTCAGGGGAGCAAAGGAGCGGAAAGTGAGGAGGCTGTGGAGAGAAATCCCTCCAGGTCCCAGCAGATCCTCCTTCTCCAGCTCCTTCCTTACGCAGCTCATGGCCTCAGCTGTTCTCAGGTTCTGGTTGAGCTGAGCCCCCACAAGGTGGGTGCTGCTCTGGCAGCGTCTCCCACCACACGAGAACTGCTCTGTGCTTCCCTGGTGTTTCCAGCAGTGCCTCTGGCCCTGCCCAGGCTCCTCTCAGCCTGCCCGGCTGTTTGGGTGCCTGACCCAGGTGCTGTGCAGGGTTTGTGCACACAGGGCTGAGCAAACAAAGGGCTCTGGAGTGTCATCAGCTCCGGGGGGGCTAGAGGAGGCTGGGTGTGCTCCCACCCTGTACAAACAGCAGCCTGAAGTGGTGGAGCTCAGCAAAGAGCTGGAAAAGGGATCAGTCCCAGGCAATGCTAATTTTATATAGAATTGCACACTGGTTTTCCCAGGATCACTGCATGGGATGGGTTGGGAGGGACCTCAAAGCTCATCCAGTTCCACCCCCTTCCATGGCAGGGACACCTTCCACTGTCCCAGGCTGCTCCAAGCCTGGCCTTGGACTCTTCCAGGGGTCCAGCTAAGGCCTGCACAGCTTCTCTGGGCACCATGTGCCAGGGCCTAAAACATGGATTTCTGATCCAGGAATCCTGAGGTTCATTCCTGGCCCTGCCAGTGACTTTTTGTGCAGCACTGAGAAGCCAGTGATAATTCTCTGATCATTCCCCGTTCATCCCCTGCCTGCCCATTCCTTGAGCTGTTTGGAACAGGAGTCATCCCCAGGATGCACTTGCCCAGCACAAGCACAGGGGCAACTTGAGGATTGCTCATCCTGAGCCAGGTGGTGGGAATTTCCCCTGGAATTGTGTCCAAGGTCTGCCCTTGGATATTCACCCTCTGTTATGGCTTAGTTAAAGGCGTATGGAGATAAGGCTACTTCTAGAGGAGAAATATGCTCAGAAGCCTGGCATTATCTACGACAAAGTTTTCTTAGCATCCGAGATCCTAATCAGCCATCTATTATTCAGTGAGAAGACAACGAGGAGAGATCTCTCAGCTGGTATCTGCTCTGCTCAGCAGATAACAATCGGCTCACATGGCTTCGTTTGAAAACTCTTCACTGACTTTGTGGAGAATCAAACCCTGCAAGTGGAGTCTCCTTGGCTTTATTCCTCCTCTTTACCCAGAAACCTGGAGCAAATCGTTAGAGGTTTCTGTGCCTTCATTTTCCTAACTGTAAAATAATAATGGGAAATGCTCTGCTGAGGTGACAAATCTCCACAAAGAGTTCCGTAAGCCCTGGATAAAGAACGCGTAGGTGCCTGAAATGTCAGCAGAAAATCTCTCTGAAATCCAGTTCAAAGCAGCTGGATGCACGAGCTGGGGCTTTTGAAACCGGGAAAGAGCTATTTATAGGGCATGAAGTGTTCTGGTACTTGTGAAACACAGAGAGAAACTGTCTGTGCTCTGCAGCCCCTGAACCTCAAGCAGGGCATGAACAGGAACCTCGCTGTGCTGGGCTTGTGCAGTCCCAGCCCTTCAGCCTGGGCAGGGAGGGTGTGAGTGCATCCCCAGCATCTCCAGAATCCCTCGGGACGGAGCTAGCATCGCCTGCTGGCTCCTGCCCGCTCCCAGGGACGCTTCTTCTTTCTCCAGCCCTGAATCTCAGAGATGCAAAGGCCACATGAGCCATGGCTGGCTTTTCCTGGGCAGAAGATGTGTGAGGTGTCTGGGAAGCAGGAAAACCGCGTGCCCTGGTGATGTGACGAGCAGAACCCGAGTGCAGCAGAGGAGCACAGCTCCCCTTGCCGTGCCCTGGGCTCTCTCAGCGCTGGTTTTGTTTGATTTGGGGCTGCTGGGACAGGTGCAAATCTGCTCCCAGATCACACTCGGGTACGTGGCAGGCAAATTTCCATGAGAGGCTGCAATAACAAGAAGCAGCTCTTGTCTCTCAATGCTCCATAGAAGCGGGAGCTCTTCTGCAGCACCTGACGGGGCCGTTCCCCCTCCGCTGCACCTTTGTGTCTGCCTGGACACTCATTTAGTGAGTGCCATTTGTGGCGAGCTGATTCTTAAAAGACAAAGGGGTGAAAAAAACGCTGCTGAAATGAGTTTTGCTTTTTGAGTGAGCTCAGAGCCTTCGCTGGGTGTGGGGGCGGTGCAGGAGTGGAAACCCTCAGCGCAGGTGTGAGAGGCTGGTGCTTCATCACCCGGAGAGAAAGGATGCACGGGCTAAACAAAGCGATGAAGAAGGCAAATAAAAAGGTGCTGAAGTTATATAAAAAGAGGCAGAAGGTAAATAAAAAGGTGCTGAAGTTATATAAAAAGAGGCAGGAGGTAAATTAAAAAGATGCACAAGTTGTGTATAAAAAGATGCACAGGCTAAACAGAAAGATGCAGATTGCAAATAAAAAGATGCAGGTTGTAAATGAAAATATGTACAAGGTAAATTAAAACATGGCCAGGGTAAATAAAAATGTGAGCCAGGTAGGCAACCTGAAGCACAGACCTGGTGCCCTGCTAAGGTCATTCACCTGCTCCTCTGGGCATAAATGAGTGTGTTTTAGAGAAGTGCTCATTATCTCACTGGGTCAAGGGCATTTTTCAGTGCAGGGCCTGAGAAAGGCGCCATGAAGCCCAGGCTTCCTCCCTCTGGTTGTTCCTCAGTGGAGTGAGGCAGGGTGGGGTGAATTTCTAGAATATTGGGAAATTCAGGAATATTCTCTGCACATGAACAGCTGGAGCTTCCATTGGTACCTCGGTGAAGGGAATGAGGACAGTCCCGAGTTTGTATTTTCATATGGGCAGTGAGATTGCAGCCTCAGTGAGGCTCCTGCAGCTCGCCAGAGGCACGGAGGGCAGCCCTGGGACAAGGCTGGAATGCATTCCCTGCTTGCCAGAAGAGCCCTGAGGAGCCACCAGGCCACCCAGGCCAGCGCAGTGCAGCTGCCTCTGCAGCCTCTGCAGCCACGGCTCCCCTGCCACCGAGCTGGGCCCACCACAAACAGCCGGCGTGGTGTGAGCACAGGAGCCAGGGATGGGATCCGGACACCACACGGCCAGGGAGCCCCGGGGAAATCAGGGAATCCAGAACAGAAGCAGGGAGTGGGACAGCGTGGGGCCAATGGGCTGCTGCAGAGGATGGGAAAAGGGATGCTGGGGGACATGGCAGTGCTGCTGCCAGCTCTTGTGGTGTTTGGTTTCATCTGGAAAGCCTGAATTACACTTTAATTGTGTAAGAATAACAGCTTTTATTGAATGGAATTGCGTTTCTTAAGATTGCAGGGAAGAGCTTGAAATGATGCCCTAGAAAGTTTGAAAAAACAGTTACAAATACAATTCCATGTTCAATTAAGATTATGTTCAAATAAAGCTCGGGCCTGCAAAGCAAAGCCCTTCATGGCTTGCTGTGTGCCTCCTACCAATGGTCATCAGCATCTTTGATGAATAAAAGTACAAAAACCAACAGCGGGATGGCTTTAGGGGTCTGGTTTCAGTCTGTGAGCGATGAAGTGGCGAGGGACGGCCGGGTAGGACCTGTGGACTCAGGGATGCTCAAGGGCGGCTGTAACAGGGAGATCTGAGCGGCTCGGCCCCGCTGATTTGTTGGATGGAGGAAGGAGCCGTGGGGCAGAGGAATCAGGAGCTGACATCAGCCCTGCCTCGCCCACCCGCTCCGGGAGGGACGGCAGCTCTCTGGCAGCTAGGTGTGCGCCGTGAGAGCTCATCATTTCCACATCAAACCTGAGAGCCCCGGCGAAAGCCTTCTCGGGAGATGAGGACGAGATCAGACGCGTTGTTCAGCCGCCCCGTCTCTGTTCTTGCTCCTCTCGCCCAGACGATGAAAGGAGGAGCCATGGAGCCGTGTTTATTAACCGGGGTGACAATGGGACACCTGGAGCAGCACCTGTCAGAACGGGATGCAAATGAGCCCGGGGCGCTGCTGGTGCCCGCTGCAGCCCTAATGAAGCGCTAATAGCGCTGATAAAGCCCCGCGCGGCATTCACGGGGCATTGGCTCAATTGCAGTAATTAATGCGCCCGTCCCGAGCTGCAGCTCCCATTCACTGCCGCTTCCTGATGCTTTGCTCTCGCTGTTTGTTTTTCAAACACACAAACCCGGGGCTTATTATATTTGCAAACAATGGCCTCGTGGAGATGCTCTGATTTACTGCGGAGATAGCGGGGGATGATGTTTGAAAGCCTAAATTAAAGCAGGATTTCCTTCTGTTTTCTCAAAGGCAGGGTTGACATTTGCTAATAACTGTCACAGGCTGCAAACGGCCTCAGTGTCATATGATGGATTTTTCTGATTGCTTTTAATCAAGGTTTTTCAGCTATCATGGGGTGTAAACAGAGAAATGAGCTGAGCACCCATGAGTCGAACAAACCTCAGGAGATGAGAGTCAGATAAGGAAGAGCTGTTGTGACAATGGGGTAATAGCAGGTTCTGTGCTGCTCCAGTTCCACATTTTATCACTGCTATTTCAGTGTTCCCCGTTCTGTTTCTGCGGCTGAGATAAATTCTCTGCAGGGATGGATTTGTGCTTGCAAAGGTTGTGAGGGAGGGTGGAGGGCTCCTCACACCACAGAGGTATTAAATTCCTGCATTATCTACTTCATCTCCCATATCTGGGGATTTTTTGGCCTCTTCAGATGATGGGAATGAATTAGAAACTGCCTCTTTACGTGTTCAAATCAGAGAGAGATGGCAAAGGTGAGGCTGGGGATGTGGAGATGATCTGTCCATGAAAATTACTATTTTTGGCTGAATGCCTCCCCTGGAGAAAGGGATAAATGGGGAGGTGTTTCAATGCCCTGCTTGAAAACAAAGGGCAGAAATGATTCCCTAAAGAGAATTGCAGGAAAGGAGGGATCTGTGCTGGAGGGTTCTGAGAAAAGGCATTCTGTGCCATCGATTTCTTTGTCAATAGGACCCAAAATGAGAGAAGAACTTCGTTCTGGTTGTAGCAGGGCCTGCATTTCTCAGAGATTCAGGACACTGAGGTGTGAGAGGGTTTGTTTTTGTCTCGTGCCATCTCGGGGAGGATTTGCAAAGCTGCAGAGAGCGAGTTCTGGGCCAGCCCCGGCGGTTACCAGGGCTCCTGGGAGCAGGGGCTGCTCGGGAGTCCCGGTGCTCAGCAAAGCTGGAAAAAGCAGGAAAGCCGAGGGGAAGGAGGGATTCTGGCAGGAGCACATGGGGTGAAGCGCACGCAAAGCTCCAGCTGACACAAGCTGTGTCCTCTCCCACGAAAAGCTTCATCATAATCTGTGCAGAACATCACTTCAGGATAAACACAATCCTGCTATAAATACCCCCGGCCATTTCCTGTTGTTCTTGCTGCAGCTTGCACAGGGTTTGTGTCTGGCTGAGGGTGTGACTGAAGCCACAGAGGCACACAGACGTCCCCCTGCTCTGTGCTCCAGTGAAAATGGCTTTTTCTGCCTGAAATCGGGGAATCTGGGGTTTGAGCTGAGCATTCGTCCTGAATGAACCAGGAATATTCTGTACGGGAAGAATTCAGGGCAGAAAAATGGTAAACTCTCGTGCTGCTGAGTTGATGACTTAAACTGAATGTTTATCTACAATTAATTACACTTGAATTAAATACACTTAATTACTTAATTACACTTTAATATACCCTTCTCATCCCTGGAAGTGTCCCAGGCCAGGTTGGACAGGGCGTGGAGCAACCTGGGATAGTGAAGGTGTCCCTGCCCGTGGCAGGGGTGGAACTGGATGGTTTTTAAGGTCTCCCAACTCAAACCATTCCGGGATTCTATGCCATAGTTTGTCCCATTCATGCACATTTCCATCCCCGGTTATTCCAATTTATACCCATTCTTAGTTTCGGCTGTCAAAGGAAATCAAGCGCATTAAAACCTGAATTGAGAGAAGCAGAAATGCAAAGTCCTGCTGGCACATTTTATGCCTGGTATTTACTGAATTTTAAGTGGATTTGTTATTTTAGTGAAAAGGGAAACAAAAGTCACACTTCCATCTGCTTGTTAATCACAGAAGTTCCTCGAGGAGAAAGGAAACAAACTGAGGGGAGGGCCCTGGATCCTCACATATTAATTAAGTCTTTAGAGAACCGGGCTGAAAGTTCCTGTAACTACAGAATTTTTAACTCAGCAATTTCATTCAAACTACTATTTTAATTTTTTTTAATGGTGTTGTCAGCGTTCTTTTTGCTAAGCAGAATCAGCTGAAAGCCTGGGTTATAAATACTTGGCTTAGGCTTTCTACCCAAATTTAGCCAAAAACTTAGGCTCATACCTTAAAGATAACTTGGGCACATCCAAAAAAGATACTGTGCTGTTTTGAGTCTTTAAAAGTTCCTTCCCAAAGTGAAAAACAAACCCAGATTTACATTGCCCAGGCTTATTGAGCTCAAATTTGTCCTTGTGGTTGGTTCTAATCAGAGAGTCAATTCCAGCTTTATTAAATACGGAAATTATAAATTGTTCCTTCTGTTTCCATGAGAAAATGGTTAAAAAGGGAAATTTTCAGGAGCCCAGGAGATGCACAGACTGAAACTGCCCCACTGAGGAAGGAGCCAGGAGCCAACTGATCCCTTTTGCTGCTGCCCACCAGAACAGACAGGAATGCTCAGGAGCAGAATATTCTTTAACAAGATCATTGTAAACCAATTTCCCTGCGAAGGCACAGGGTGGGTGTGTGCAGTGGAGCTCTTTGGTGTGAGAGGCAAGGAAGGAAATGGGAATTGCAGGCAGGGCTGGGGAGAAAAAGGCCTGATGAATGAAACAGGGACAGAATGTTCTGTCCCTGCTCAGGCTGGTTGAGGCTTTACCTCCACGCTGTTTCATATGAACTGAGTTAAGGCAGAGAGTGGGATTTGAAATCTTTAAATGAAGGATAAAATGTATTTGCTTGCCTGCTGCAGTTTTTCCCCTTTGAAGATGCCCCTGAAGAAAACCCCTTGTTTACACATCCCACTGTGGCTCAGCACCTGGGGCCGTGCCCTGAGAACCCAAATTCTTGTGCTCTCTGCCCAATTTTGCTGCAGTTGTGCTGTGGGACTCCCAGTGAGTGACATCTCTGGGCCTCCTGTGACTGTGTGTTTCAGAAAGTTCATTCAGAGATGAGAAAAGCAGCGTGAAATCTGCCCCTAAAGGTGACCTTTGGAGTGTGAGAGAAACACGCGTTTAACAACACCCACTAACATTTTTCCTTGATGATACTGAAAAAATTGTTTCCCTGGTTAACCCTGAGGTCCCCTGGCACTCCCAGACATGTTCTGTCTGTGGTGACAGGGAGAAGGAGGAGGGGACAGTAAAACATCTGCAATTACATCAGAGTAAGATGTGTAAAACGATCTGTGATCTGCACGGCCTCTGCTCCCCCACACCCGCATTTATCTGGCTCATTTAAAATGTGACCAAGAGAGGCTTTTGCCCCACCAGGTCCTGCTGGCAGATTTCCTTTACCCAGGTAGCCCAAGTTATTCCTCCCCACATCCCTGGCAGTGTCCAGGCCAGGTTGCATGGAGCTTGGAGAAACCTGGGGCAGTGGGAGCTGTCCCTGCCCATGGCCGGGGGTGGCACTGGATGAGCTTTAAGGTCCTTCCAACCCAAACCGTTCTCTGAGTCCAGGATTCCAATTCTGAAGTGCTTTACCCCTTTTCCCTGTTCCCCCTCTTTTGTAGCAGCTCCCTCAGGTGTTTTGTCAAAGGCTCCAAGCAGGCCCCAGGTCCTTTCAAAGCCCCATTGTGTGTGAGGGACTTTCTTACAGCCCAGACTACAATCATCATCTGGAGCAACGTTTGGGATCTCTCTGCTGTCCCCATGGAAGGGAAATTCCTTCATCACCACCACCCCAGGACCAGGCAGGGCAGCCCGCAGGCAGGCACTGCTGATTTGCTGAAATCTCATTCTTAGAGGCTGCTGATGAGGAAAGCGACTGCCAGCCCTGCCGTGAGGAGAAAACGCTGCTTCCCTTGGGTGTTCCTGTGGGACCTTCCCAAACCAGGGACAACCAGGGGCCCCACTGAGCTCCCTGAGTGCTGGGAGGAAAATCAGACCCCCAGAAAACATGGCTCAGGTTTGCAAGAGCTGCTCAGGCCAGTGTGTGTCAGGTATCCCAGAAGGGGGAACTTCCCAGACTTTTCATTCGGTCTCCCTGAGATCTCCATTGTCCTTCCAGGAGAAGAATCTGCTGTAGTTTGAGTCACCATGACATCCAAATGCCAAATGTTATTGATACTGAAGTACCTGTGCACTCAAATGGCATCAGCCAGAGCCAAAAATGAAATAGATTTTCTTGAATTAGTTCTAAGCATCCAATTGCTTCGTTAGGTGTTTGTATAAAGTATTAAAAATATAACTGAAAGTCTACAGGCTACAGCTGCTTGGATATTGAAAACTTTCCAGGCCAGGTCCTGTGTGCGAGTGGGAATCGTTCCTGCATTCACAAAACCACACAAATTGTTGCAGGGGAGGTTGGGTCGCACATCACCCCAAAGACAAAGCTTCCACTGGCTGTGCTGGCATTGGGGAAAGCTGAAAATCCTTCCTCTGGCCCCGTTCCCAAAGGCTGGGACAGAATTCCCTGTGTTTGTACCAGGGACATGCACAGGAGGTTCCTGTGAGATTCAGTCTGACCTTTCCCTACGTGGTGCCTTTTCCTCAGAAAGATGCAAACTGATCCAAGCCCTGCTGTTCCCTGGAAGGGCTGAGTTCTGTCAGGCTGCTGAAAGCCCTACCCGGTGCTTTCTCGAGTTTTTCAAGTTTTCCTTTGAAACTCCGTTTTAGCTGGAAACCGATTGCAATATTTTGAGAAAACTGAAAAGGTTAAAACTGAAATGAAACACTCAGAGCATACAAAACAAATTTTGGTTAATTTAAGGTGGGCTTCTCTGGATAATCGTTTGGACCGCCTGTCCAACATAAGTATTGAAACATTTCCCCCAGCCTGCAAAATTTTCTCAGGATAAACCAAGGATCTCCCACCACATTCTGGGCTTGTCCATCTCTTATCCCATGGCCTTGACACCCTTTTTACCCCTCATTTTACACAGAGAGCTTTGGCTAGAGCTGAACAAACAGCTTTGCTGCCGAGCTGGTAAACGAGCCCCCATGTCCCAAATGTCACTGTGGTACTGAAACCACAGGACCATCTTGTCTGTGCTTCCTGGCCGTTTCCTGCTTGCTTGAAAGCTGAGGAAATGAGGTATGCTGAGGTGTGAACTTTATTTGTTTGTGTGGGGAGAGCACTAAGAGACAGACATACAGACCATGACCAAGGTGCTGGGCTCAGGAAAGAGGAAAAAACCCCAACAGCCCATTCCTCAGAGAATTTGCAAATTGATATTAAAAAACAATGCATCTGGATAAACCTGCAGGGACTGAGAGCCTGAAACTCTCAGTCAGGGCAAAACATGGGCTTGGTTTGGGACTATGCCAAGCTGTGCCTCAATTTATTTTCTTTGTTTCTAAGCCCTCAGTTTCACTAAAATCAGGAATGGGTCTTGAGGGGTGGTTGGTTTTGGGGTTTGTTTGGTTTGTTCTGCAGTGCTCCCATTCTCCTGCCCAGACAAGAGCAGGGCCGTGCGTGGCTGTGACCTAAGGGACAGTGTGAAATGCCAGCCCAGCGACTGGGACAGCTCAGGCCACTGAGGTCACCCCCAAATTCCTTGGCCTGAGATAGCACCTTCTCCTCCAGGCCTTGAAAAACCCAAGCTGACACCTATTTTTTCAATCCCCTCAAGGGTTTCCACAGCCAGCAGGTTCTCCCTTCAGCCCTGCAGGCCGAGCTGGTCTCTGCAGGGCGGCTGCTGGGAGAACTGGGAGGCAGAACTGGGAGTCAGGCTGGGTTATGAGCAGGGAAAAAGCTGACTGATTTATGAGAGCAGAAGTCTCTTGCTCGCTCCAGCACAGGTTATTCTCCAAATGCAAACTCTCTTTGCCTTCACACACTCAAAGCGGCCGAGCGCTGGGTTATGAATGGGCCCCTTTGTTACCCCTGGCCCGACAGGACAGACTGTTTAGTTCATGTCTGTGCTTCGGCAGAGGAGGACGGGGTCTGCGAGACAGATGTGCCCTTTAATTGCAGGGAAATATTAGAAGATGGTTAAGCCATTTCTGACAGGGCTTTCCTCTGGCTCGGGGAGCAGGGAGTTGTTTCGGGAAGGCCAAGGAGCAGCCCTGTCGTGCCAGCCCCACAAACAGGACCTTGTCCTGCTCCCTCACCCCAGCACTAAACAAAACCCGAGGAGGTTCAGTCAGAAGCCCCACTTTGCTGCCAAAGCTGCACCTCAGAGAGAACTCTCCTTACACTGCATCTGATAAAGAGCTTTTCAGCACAGCTCAGGGGACTTGCCCTGCTGGAGATAAGAGCAGCCCTATCAGCTCTGCTGAGAACATGGAGATGTGCCGAGGGTTCTGCTTCTTGTTTATGTTACTGAGCACGGTCTGAGTGTAAGAAAGTCTTCAGCAAAAGGAAAATGTGCTGCAGTCAGCTCAGAAACCTTCCCCAAGTGCAGGGTGGGAAGGCAAATCCTCTGCTCTACAGGAGAGAGCTTCAAGAGGGCCTGGGGTTTAGTCTTGGTTTAGTGACACTGACACAATGACTTTGAGCAGTGTTTGGTGGCTTTGTGTTGGTGCCCATGCTGCAGAATTCCTGGAGCAGCCTCAAGTGTCTGCAGGGCAGCCCTGGGATGGCAGCTTTGTCTTTTGGGGTCATTGCTGTGACAGAGCTTGACAGCTCCTTACTTCAGGCATCAAGTCAGAACTAATGATTTTCATTTAAAATACAGCAAAATAATCCAGAACAAGCCCATCTCATTGATCATGAGGTGGGATCAGCAGTGTGAATCCCATGGAGGTCTGAGCAAAGGTCCTGGGGCTGACAGAAACCTGAAGAATCAGCCCCAAACTGGCCCTTGGGTACACATTGTTAGCCTCACATCCAGCCCAGGAGGAGGACGGGATGCAGAGCTGAGGGACCTGGCCAAAGCCGCAGCCCTGAGTGGGCTCTGGGCTGGGATTCTCCTCCTGGCAGCCCTGGCTCCTCCCAAACTCACCGGGAGCCTCTGCTGCAGCTCTTGCCTGCCTTCCCTGCTGCTGAACACCCAAAACCCTGCCTGGGCTCATCCATGGCCCTGCTTCACCAGCCATGGGATCTCCCAGGCATGGAAAACTATCCCTGGGCACAGACCTGGGCCATTCTATGATTCTGGAACTTCTGGAGGTGGCAAGGGACCTCATTTATCTGAGGCAGCCTCAAAGCCCTCCTCAGCACCACGCTGATAAAGTCAACAGACTTTCTGTTAATGGCCACGGATAAGAGATTTTGGTGAGGGTTTTTTGCTCAGTCTCAGAGGAAAGTCGATTTTGCTTTGTCAATCAATCCCATCCCTGGGATAACACTCGTCACTTCTGTGGCCTCCTCCTCCAAGGACAGGGGATGACTTCACAAAATCTGAGCTCTTTGGGGGGCAGCATCACACAGACAGGGAAAGTGAGGGACATTGACACAGCTGTGAAAGAGCCCTTTTTTCATTTTTACTCTCACATCTGCTGTTGGCTGAGCCAGGAGCCAGCATTCTCAGCCTGGTTGTTGTCGATTCTTGCTGATTCAAGCTGGTTCTTGTAGATGCAACAGCAGAGAAGGCCTTGGATGTGTTTATTTAGTGGGAATGTTTGTCCTCAGCAAGAACTTCACTGCATTTATGCAGCAGAGGCTCTTTCCCGTCTGCAGCTCTGTGTTACTCTTGGTGGGGTGGTCTTTGCTCTGTGGTGTTTGGTATCAGGAGGAAGAACAGCATCTCGTCAGCTCCTTTTTGTACTGCAATGTTAACTTTGGGACCCAGCCCAGGTGCCAGGATGGGATTCAGCCTTTTTGTGCAAGAGGTAGGAGTGATGGCTACCCCTGAATCCTTCCAGGGCCTTCCTCTTGCACCGAAATTAAAACATCAGTGTTCCTTTGTAAGGAAATCAAAAGCCCCTGGGAACTTCCACTGGTGTAAACTGGGTTTTCCTGCTCAAATATCTCGATGGAGATTGACAAAGAAAATATCTCAGTGCAATCCTGCCGAGCTGTTTTCCTTGGAATGCCACAGGCAGGCTTGTTCACAAAATCTCTGCTTTTGCTATAGGCGTAGGCAGAAACAATCCCATCACTGGAGCCACAGGGGCTGGGCTCGGTGCACAAGGAAAACACGGATCCGGGCCATCCCAGCAGGGTGGCAGCCCTCAGCCCCACTGCCAGGCTCAGGAGAGCAGTTGGGATGTGGGTCAGGAGCCAGAAGAGGCCGGAGGGCTGCACAAGGCACCCCTGCCCGGATCTGCCCGGCTTTGCCCCAGGGGCAAAGGAAATGGGAAACTCGGGCCAATCACCAGATTTAAACCTGGGGTTTGAGAGGGATTCAAGGAGCTGTGGCTCCCAGCTTCTGTGCGTGGGAGCGGCATTTGTGTGACTTCAGGCTCCTTTGGTGATTTCACCTTCGGGAGTTCTCCATCCCAGTCAGAGCCACTTTTCTGGTGAAGAGGCACAGATCTGATTCCCTGTGCTCTATCAGGAACATGAATGTGATTCTTGGGGAACAAACAGCTTCCTGTGAGTCCTGAGCCACCTCCCCCCTGTCCTCTTATCTCTGGCTCTGTGTGATGCAGCCTTGACCCAGCCCAAGTAACCAGCTCTGGCCTAAACCCTGAGTTTGTGCTCTGGATGCCCTGGGCACCCAGACCCTGAGCTCAGGTTTAACCCAAACCCAGCTCAGGGCTCAGGGCACAGATCGACTCGAGCCCTCACACTGGAAAACCCAAGCCACATCTGGTTTAGGATTCAGCTGCAGGATGTGTCTGCCGCCCTGACAGAGTGTCCAGACCTTCACTACACACTGTAGATGTCAGTGATGGATTATTCCTTTTATTTCCTTTTGGCTGAACCTTCCCATGGCTGAGCATTCCCTCAAGAGGTGCTGGGGTGCTCCAGGCTCCTGTCGCAGGGAGCTGCACAGGCTGTGCTCGCTCCTGGAGACGCTGCTGGGATCCTTTCATGCTGTTGTTTTTCCTCAGGCTGGGATAAGTCATCTTGGGCTGGAGGAGCTTGTTTTGTTCTCTGTGGATGGAAACAAAACAGCCCCCGATGGCCGCTTCCTGATGGGCTTCCTGCGATTGTGCAGGGAATGGTGTCAGGGAACAAAACAGGATACAGCGGCGGGGTTGTGAATGTAACTGGGACAATGGTATCAAAGTGGAATAAAAATAATGAATGGGCACTGCTGGAGCCGTGAGTCAGAACCTGAAATATTTGTGTCTCCCCCAGCTGCCACCTCCCAGCTCTTGAAATCCTGGGAGAACACGCTTTTTACAGTTTCCTGTGCTTTGGCAGTAGGAACCCAAAGTGGAAAGATAAGGTTTCATGGTTTGCACCTATTCCCTCACACTTTTAAGGCTCCACGTTCGTTCTGTCCTTTTCCAAGGCAGCCCGAGAGGAGGCGCAGAGATGGGAAAAACCTTCTCCCATGACAAACCTCCAACACTTTTGGGTTTCTCCGTTTGTTGTTTTCCCTTCTAGAGCGAATACTTTATATCGAAAAGCTTCCATTTGTCTCTGTGTGTTGAAAACAAAACCAGCAGGATTGCCACAGTCTCAGTTTCTGACACGAGCAAAAATACCCGCCAGGAGCTCTGCTTTGAGGGACAAGGTCACAGCACTGCCATGGGCAGATGCAGCTCGGAGTGAGCTCAGCTCTCCTGACACAAACTGCTGGGTCAGTCTGCAAAGTCCTGATGGAATATTTGCCACTGGAAGAGCCTCTGGCAGCACATCAAGGCGAGAGGCCGGGCGCTGGGTGCTCCAGGACAGAGCTGAGGTCAGCACAGCATTTCTGCATTTGTGCTCCGGGATAGTTGGGGTTTGTCAGCAAGCCAGACTCTGAAACCATCTTGCAGTTTCCCTCGCTGTTTCTTCAGCAGAGGAGACCATAAAAATGCTACAATAATATTTACTGAAGGGTGCATGTTCGCAGTTAGGCCCATGTGTCTCTGTTTACAAACACATCTGCTCAGAGCAAGGCAATTGTTTTAAAAGCGTGAGGGGGGAAAAAATGAAATTCAAAGGAAGGTGAGCTAGAGCTGGGGGGATTTGAGTAACAGCCCTGGAAAGGAATCAGCCAAGAGTGTCAGTCTCAGGGAGAAGAGGATGCACCTTTGGAGGAGAAAAGCTGTGGGCAGAGAGCAGTGGAGGAGATGCAAGCACAGGAAAGTGGCCGAGGGGAGTGTTAATATCTGATCTTCCGGGAACATGACACGGCTTGGGAAGGATCTTGAGAGATCACGGATCCTCAGCCTGAACAGGGTCAGGCTGGTAAATCCATGGAGGTGAACCCTTTTGTGGTTTGTGTGACTTCAGACTCTTTAGAAAATCTCAGCCTTGGGACTTATCCATCCCAGCCAGGGGCATTTTCTGACTTTTATCAGCTACCAGATGCCCAGTGATTCAGTGAAATTCACTGCCAAGATAAGAAACCTGGCCCAAGCCATGCCAAAGGCAAAGGCTTCACGTTGTAGCCTCATCCTAAATCACCTGACGTGTCCTGGCTGGCAGAACCGGGCAGGGAGCAGCAGCCAGGGAACGGTCTGGGGACAGCAGCCAGAAGCTGTGGTTTGTCCCATGGACACACAGCTCACCCCCTGCTCCCAGTGTCAGCCCCAGCACGGTGGGAAGCACCGGGGAAGGTGCTCAGGGAACTCCCTGTGCACAGCCCAGGGATGGGATGAGCCTGCTGGGGACTGGCAGGGCTGTTCCCTGCTCCAGGCACAGCTGCTGCTGCTTGTGCTCTAAAGGAAGAGCTGCAGCACACTCCAGGATTTTGGGATAATAGGACAGGGATAGGATGGTCCCTCCAGCCTCAGCTTTCACCACTTTTACCTTCCAGAGGTCAAGGGGCCACAGAGATAATTTGGGCAGGTTCTTTTCTAACTCCACCTCCTCTCCTGGGCCTGTGCTGAGATCCCACAGAGGCTTTTCCTGGGGATTTCCCATGGCTCCAGGTCTGGTTTAAGGTTCCTCATCATTACCCTTAATGCAGCAACTTGCTGGGAAGGAGCACTGTCACCTGGTTATTCCCAGCTGGCTGGAAACAAACCAAAAGAAGCCCTGAAACCATTAATGTGAAGTCTAGACTGAGGGGGAAAAGTCACTGGTCCAGACGCTACAAAAGTGTGCCTGAAGTAAATGCTTTTCTGAGAAGTGAAGTACAGGAGAATGATTTCTATTATCCCTTTCGAGTCTGGTTTTGGGGATCTTGAGATCAAAATAATAGAGCAGTGATTTTAGCAGCCTTCTTTTACCCACTTGGCATGAAATTTCATGGGAATAATGAACATCAAAATAACCCCCAAAAGATCTATCTATATCTATATATACACACACATTTCCTTATGAGGAGTTTTGCCAAACCATTTTACCCCAGTTTTTAGCTGTCGAAGTTTGGTGTGGTTTTGGTGTTTCTCAGTGTTCTTGCTGTTTTTGCTACTTTTACTCCTGCTTTGTTTCCTCCTAACACAAGTTACCACGTTGTGGTTTCCCATTTATTTGAATTGTGAAGGAATTATGGTGTATTCCAGGGCTGCCAAGCTACCCTTGGATGGAGTAGCCTGGGTGGAAAGGGAAAGGGAAAGGGAAAGGGAAAGGGAAAGGGAAAGGGAAAGGGAAAGGGAAAGGGAAAGGGAAAGGGAAGGAAAGGCAGCCTGGGTCATGTGGGTGCCTCTTTGTCCAGGTCTCTGTCCTGCTCTGTGGCTCTGAGCAAGCATCCAGTGCCGACTGGAGCAAAACACTGCAGTGTGGGATGTCCTAAAATAATTAAATGAAAGGAGTAATTAATAAAATGAGTCCTTTATAGCCACAGAAGTCCTCAGATCTGCAGAGAACTGGACACATTCTGAAAGGTTTGCTGCCTTCTTAACCTGAGCTCTGCTGCAGCAGGGAGAGGGGTTCGGAGCAACCTGGGATAGGGAAAAGTGTCCCTTTGGGGTGGAATGAGATGGGATTTATGGTCCTTCCAACCCAAACCACTCTGGGATTCTGTGACAGCAGCTTGCAACTCCTCCCATCCCTCCTCCTGGGGCAGGGATTCCCAGAAGTTGGGTTGTCCCAGCCCCTCCACCACAGCTCAACAGGGAAATGCTGTGACCAGCACAATGTGGGACCCTGGGCAACGCTGCAAAGGGAAAAAAGGGATAAGAGCAATGCAGTCGGGCTGTGATGGCTCTCATCCTGCTGGATTCACCAGGGGGAATGATGGATCTTCAGCTGCAGCGTGGAAAAGCTCCTCAGCAGGACTTGAATGGATTGTGAAGGGCACAAGACTGGATTGTGGTTGCTGGCTCATGACTACAATTTCCCAGGGGTGTTCTGGGGAGTCCCTGCCCCAATCACATCCTGTAAGGAAGGTGGAATAGCAGGAGCAAACCTCAGGAGAAGTGTCCTGGAAAAGCAGCACAGGGAATTCTTGGTTTGCTGAGGTGCAAGGGAAGAGTGGGTATATGGGAGTGTATCCAAAGGATTCCTGTCTGTGTCCCAGTGGCAGCACTGGCTGAGGCTCTGTGCCCCACAGGGCAGGGCAATAGAGGAGGAGAAAGGCTTGGAGAGGGAAATGCTCCCTAGAAGCCACACCAAAGATCAAGGGCAGGGATGAGAACCACACTCTGCCTTTCCGCCTCCCAGTCCAGGGCCCGATCCTTCCTAATGTGCTGCCCCCAGATCAGCACAGACCCTGCTCCTTTGTGAATTTCTTATTTGACTCATCTTCTTGTAAGTCTGATGTTATCTCTGTGCTCGTAGGAGCTGCTAGCAGCAGAAGTGCTGACTTGTAACACTGCAGTGCCAAAGTAATTTCTACTCCAGGGTTGCTCCTCGGTGCAAACCCTGGGCTGTGTGAGGCTGCTGGACCTCAGATTTTGGTGCTTTACATCGTGAGGTTTGGGCTCTTCAGATCTGTGCTGGTAATATTCTCTTTACAAAAATATTTCAGGAGTGATTTTCTCACAGGACCAGGAGTGGTGAAATTTTGGGGAGGGGGGAAAAAGGAAAGAAAACAGCCACCCCTCTAGAGGTGGAGTCGTCTCTCCACGGCGCAGTGGTTCAGGTACTCAGCACTTTCTTCTCTTCTCAGGCAGCCTTTGTGGAGGAGGATGAAGCTTTGATCTTTAGCAATGCCTTTTAAATGTGGCTATGGCCCGAAAAGTGAATGTAGAGAGCTCAAGGTCGATATACAGCGAAATCTCATTGCACACACACGGAATAACCTCAGTTATTGGGGATACCTGGGGTGACAGCACTGAGTGCTCATCTCAGCAGCCCTTGTTCCCCCGGCCTTGCTCCTTTCTCAAATGTCCTACTCAACTCATTAACTGAGTGAAGCCTTTGCTAACAGGGTGTGTGCCACCTCCTTTTCACAGCAAGGGATCAGGAAAACTTGCTTGAAGCACTGGAGGCCTGTCAGCCCTCCCAGAATCTCAGCCTGGCTGTCCCTGCCCACAGGACCAAAGCCAAACTGTGCCTTACCCTATGGCCCCCTGGCACCAGGGACCTGGGTCAGAATGGCTCATCCAAATAAAGGCAAACCTGCAAATTCACCCTCTTACAACTGGAAACTGCTGTATAAATAAGAGCCACACCACAGATTCCTGCCTGAGGGATGCAGGGGTGTGTGCCAGCTCCTCAGGAGCCTCGTTTGTGGCAGTCACTGGTGGGCTGCCCTGAGAGGCTGGGGCTGGGCTGCCCAGGGAGCTGGACGTGCTGCGAGCTGCCATGGCCAGGACTGGCCACATTTATGCCAGGAATGTGATTAAAACCTGGAAAAACTGAGGCCAGCCTATTCCCAGAGGCACTATAATGTAACATTTATGCCAGAGTAACACACTCAGCCCCTGTGTCAGCCTCAGGCTGGCCGGCCCAAGGCCACAGGCTGAGGCAGCGGCCTGGGGGGACCCTGGCAGGCTGGGCCCTGTCTGGGCAGGCTGTGTTGGCACCTGGGACACCTCAGAGCGTTTTCGCAGCCTGCAAACACTGAGCAACTCTCGATTCCAGGGGAGAGACATTGGGCATTCCATGGAGCTGCTGCTCTCTGCCTCAGCCGAGCCCCTCCTGAAGAGGCTGGGCCCAGCCAAGCTGAGCCCCCGCAGCGAGCACAGGGAAGCTGTAAATGTTCCCTGCAGCCTCAAGCCGAGCCCTGGCCTCTTCAGGAGAGTTAACCCGAGTCCCAGGGAGCCCTCACCTTCTCCAGGGGTCCCGAGGCAGCACAGGCTGCTCCCCGTGTGTTTTCTCCGGGCTGTGGGCACAGGGCTGAGCCGCTGGCAGCGGGGCTGGCTCGGTGCCACCCGCCTGCCCTCGAATGTCACCAGCCCTGTTGCTGCTGTGCTCTGGGGCTGAGCAGGTGCCACCAGCCCTCATCTGCTGGGGTGGCTCTGCTCCCCTGGGGCTGAGCCTTTGTGCTGCCACCAACCCGGGTTTAGGGCAAACCACTCCCAACCCAGGAGCTGCCACGAGCAGCCGGAGCATTTGGATTTCTTCTGATTTCAGGGCTGGAATTGTTCAAGCAGCACAAGGCAGAGTTCCGTCCCAGTGCCCCAGTGAGGTTGCTGCTGTCCCAGTTAACACCAGTTGCATGCAGGCAGGTCTAAGCAGCCACTTTGTCTTTCAAGGAAGATCCTTATCTGAGGAAGTTCTGTGTCACATGCTCTGAGTCACAGTGAAATTGTACTTGCTTGTGTATGTAAAGAGTTGTACTTGGTGCAGCCCCAGCCGTTGATCCAGGGCTGTCCTGTGGAGTGTTGTTGGCTTTGGGGTTTGTTGGGACAGAGAGAGATCCCTGCTTTCCAATTTCTTTTCCATCAGAACCTTTCTTCTGAAGGAAAAAAAGGCTTTAGGCAGAAAAAGCAGCCTGGAATTAGGGGGATGCCTGACTAAGCTTGAATTCAGAAGAAACCCCCAACACCTGCATAAGTCCTGCTGAAGTTCCAGTAAAAATGTTGTGAGCAGCCTCTCCCTCTATTTTGTGGGATAACTGTCATTGTAGTTATTTTCACAGGTATTGTTTCCTTTAAAAAAACCCGATTTTGTGTGTGTATGTTTAGAGTATGTTTTCAGAGTGTGAAATCTCCAAACCCAAACATTCAGAATTTTTATCTGATGAATTTGCAGTGGTACTCACGTTTTCCTTGTCTCTGCCCAGCTGAGCCTGGGTCTAGAGGGCCCTAAGCCAGTCCAGCACCTCAGTGTGGGGTTCACCCTCCACCCCAGGTAGGGAACCCCACACTTTTTGTACTGAGAGGAAGTGGAAGCTTGGAGAAAATGTGTCATTGAGGAACCCCTGCCCAACATCCTGACTTCAGTGAATCAGAGGAGCAGCAAATCCCTCTGTCCTGGCCTCTGAGGGGAAGACTTGTTCTCTTCTAAGACTGAACCATTTCTTGTTCTGGTACCTTCCTGCACAGGCAAAGTTTGCAGCCTGGAGATAATCCCAGCCCTTTGAAGGGTTTGTGACACAATTCACACCAATCCTCCCCAGGGGCACCTTCTACTCCCTCCCTTACTCTAAAGCTGAGAAAAGGAGGGGTATTGTTGAAAGGCTGTGAATCCACCATGGAAAAGCTTCTGGAAAGGTTGAGCACTGTGAGCTCCTTTCACCAAGCACCATTGGGCAGTGTGGGGTAAAACCCTTCTTTTTGCTGTTTAATGGCTGTCACCAGTGCGAGAAGCTGATCACAAATTGCAGCAAATACTGGAACTTCAGCAGGATTTCTGCAGATGTTTGAGGGTAACTGTGAATTCAAGCTTAGTCAGGCCCACTCCAATTCTAGGCCACTTTGGCTTAATTGGGTTTGTTACGTGATCTGAGATCAGAGATAGAAAAGTGCTGATTTTTGTAAGTGCACAGCACTGGCCTGACTCTCTCTAAGTGGGTTAACTTCAGGCTGAGGGGGATTTTCATGTTTACCCAGCAGGCTCCAAATTATTGACTTTTTTTGTGGTGGTATCTGATTTGTGCTTAGATTCTCATCTCATTCCAGGAGCTGCACCTCTCTAAGCTTTCAGAATTTCTGTTTCCCCTCCTGTTTATGGAATAATTTACAAAACAAACCTCCAAAACAACTACTTGGGGGTGGGGGGGAGTGGGGAGAGAGCAATAATTTATGATTTTGAAAAGCTCCTGGTTCAGGCTGTGCCCTGTGAATGTCAAGCATTGTGAGGTTGGCACACACCGGGTTTCAGCTGTGTGTGATCAGTGACTCTGTGCTGCCCACACACCACTGCTGGGTGCCCTTTGAGTGCTCAGTGCTCAGAGTTGGTGATTCTGTAGCTTTGTTTTGGAGTCTGCCCCATCAGCTCACATTGAAGCTGGGGCTGCTTCAGCGCGGGTGGTTCCTCCTTCGGTTTGTGCCCTGCCCCTCACAGAGGCAGCTGTGCTGTGTGTGGTTCACTGAGCTCCCTCCAGAGCAGGCAGCCCTTGCCAGATGCACTTGGAGTCAGGCAGGGCTGTGCCAAAGCCGTCAGGAGCCTGGCACTCTTCGCTTGGAAAACCAGAGCACATCCACGCAAGGAAATCGATAGAAATTTTTGTCAATAGTTGGAGTTTCAACAAGGGGGAAAAAAAAAAAAAAAAAGACAACAATTTCCTGTTTTTAAGCATTTCTAGAAATGCACAGTTGGGTAACACACCAGCCCTACACTTCCCACAAAATAAACAAAAAGTGTAAATTAATGCATTTTTCCCCCGCCACGAACACCCATAACTCTGACCTGCTCTGGCTGCTTCTCCTTCAGCAGCAACCTCAAAACACAAACAGCACACAAACCCTCTGAAAGGAGATGTAGAGACCTTCACATGCCACTCCAGAGGTGCTGCCACTACACAGCAGTCGGGTTTGGAGCAGCAGGTGGGCAGGTGGCTCCCTGGGACAGGGGTGAAGCTGCTCACAGTGAGCACTGGGGTGACACAGCCCCCGTGAGGTGACACAGCCCCCGTGAGGTGACAAAGCCCCAGCAGCTCCTCCACTCTTTGCAGAGGTCCAGTGAACCTGAACGCTGCTCTCACCCAGAGCCAGCAGCCAGCGAAGCAGAGCAGAGCAAGCCCTGGTTTGCATAGGGGGTTCCTGGACCCCAGGGCTTTGATTCCCCCTGGCAGGTGGAAATTGCAGCCAGTAAAGCAGAGCAGAGCAAGGCCTGGTTTGCATAGGGGGTTCCTGGACCCCTGGGCTCTGATTCCCCTTGGCAAGTGGAAATTGCAGCCAAAAAAGCAAAGCAAAACAAAGCAGAGTAACCCCTGGTTTTCATAGGGGTTCCTGGACCCGTGGCAGGTGGAAATTGCAGCCAGGAGAGCAGAGCAGAGCAGAGCAGAGCAGAGCAGAGCAGAGCAAGGCCTGGTTTGCATAGCGGGGTTCCTGGTCCCCGCAGGCTCTGCTTGCCCTGGCAGGTGGCGGTGGCAGCCAGCACGGGGCAGCTGCAGGGCCCTGCAGGTGCTCCCAGCTCCAAGGGAGAAGCAGAGGGCAGTTGCTGCTTTGGTCACAGCTCTGAGGGCCGGTTCTGTCTCTCCCCAGGAGGCTCTGTCGGTGGTGAGTGACGACCAGTCCCTGTTCGACCCCACGTACGGCGCGGCCGCGCAGCTCCCCAAGGACATGACGGCCTCCGGCAGCCCCGACTTCGGGCAGCCCCACAAGATCAACCCCCTGCCCCCGCAGCAGGAGTGGATCAACCAGCCCGTGAGGGTCAGTGTCAAACGGGAGTACGACCACATGAACGGATCCAGGTAAGGAAAGACCCTTTCCACACCTACTGAGTCTCAACCACAGAATCTTGGAATGTCCTGGGCTGGGAGGGACCCACAGGGATCATTGAGCCCAGCATCTGAATCCAAGCTCTGAGTCCAAAAGAAGCAAAGCACACATTGTCCATTTTAGCTCTTAGACTGCACATCAACAAAGCTCTGTGAGCAGGACCATGTGCCACTGTCCTGTGATTCCTTCTTTTGTGATTATTTTTGAGCAGCCTGAGCATCCTGCTCGTGCAGCTCTGCAGGACCTGTCCCTCCCAGCCTCCATGGACACAGACAGGGCCACGCGACTGCCAGGGCAGAGCCCACGCTGCAAACGCTGCTGTAAATCCCACACTTCACCCCTCAGCCCAGCACCCCACAGATGTGGTTCCAGGGGCTCACAGAGGGGGCCATGCAGCAATAATTGGAGTTTCTGCCAGAGTGAAGCACTGAAAGCTGCACTGCTGGGCTGCAAGGGCTTCACTGGAGGACACTTTTTATTTGTGCTCCACCAGGGCTTTAGAAACCTCTGGAATTGGAGAGCTTTCGGATGGAGAAGGGAGAAGGAGGAGACTGAGGTCCTTAATGGGAGCCTCTGAGGTGGAACAAAAGCAAAGGCCTGTGCCCACACCTTGTGTGTGGCTAGAGGTGACACTGGTGACACACGGAGCTCAGGAGCATTTGGAGAAGGGACGGTAACCCCCACAGGGAAATGGGGCTGGGGTAACCTCCCCAGCCCAAAGGACAGCCCAGCCCCTGGAATTTGATCTTGGAGTTGAATGATTTCCTTGTTCAATGAGAAATTGAATGACTTGAAAACATTTTGTCATCGCAGCTCAGGTTGCCCCCTTTTAAAAAACATCGCCACAAGCCCAAAACCTGGAAACAAATTCCGCCTTCTTGAACATAATCTTTAGGTGTAGAAATTTCAAAGATTTTTTCAATTTTAAATATATATATATATAATGTAGATACACTTCTGGTTTTTAGCAAAAGCTTTTAGAGTTCACATTAATTTTAAATGTGATTTGAATTTCAAAGTCACAAGCATCTGTCACAATTGTAATGTTTCACAGCGAAACCCTCAAGGGTTTTTCTTCTTTAGGGTGAGTTTAGCAGCACATTTTTGTGATTTCTGAGAACACAGCAGAGCACAGAGCTGGAAACAGAAAGCAGCCTTGCACTTTCAGCCCTCTACAGAGAGATGATGGTGTTAAAGACATCAAACAGTAGCGTGTAGTTTTTTCCTCGTAAGTGTACAGTAGATGCTGATTTTCCCCTCAGATAAAGCCTTTGTGGCAGTTGCTCTCTCGTGGGGATCATTTGCAGGCTGAACTCAATCCTGCCCTGGTTGTACCTCAGTATCATTTCTTGACTTCATGAAAACCACGTGGGTATTTGCATTGCGTTCCCAATCTCAGAACTGGGACTAAACCATGGGAAAACGAGTTATTCCCTGAAAAAATATCACACAGAGAAAAGGATGGAGCCTCAAAGTACCAGTTGGGGTTTTTTGATAGTCATGGGGGCTACCTTTGGCTACCAAGGATGGTTTTCTTAGGAAGAGGAGGAAGGAGCCTTTGCAACTTTGCCAGGCTGCCCAAAACAAGGCCAGGCTGGACAGGGCTAGGAGCAGCCTGGGATAGTGGAAAGGGCAGGAGTTGGGATGGGATTAGATGGGATCCATGGGATGGGATGGGATGGGATGGGATGGGATGGGATGGGATGGGGTGGAATCCATGGGATGGGATGAGCTCTGAGGTTCCTCCCAAGTCAACCCTTTCTGGGATTCTGTGACTGCAGCAGTTGCTCACACCCCTGGTGCCAGACCTGCACACACAGAGGGGCTCCTCCCTTCACATTCCTCTGGCACAGGGAAATCTGGCACAGGGAAAAGGAGCCCTCCACATCCCCTGAGCTGCCATGAACCACACGTGGCTGCGCTCTGCAGGTTCTGTGAGCCCTTGCTCTGTACAGTTCTGAGTGTGTCTGTACCCGTACACCCGAATTCTCCGTATGTTCCATGTGCTCTGGAATGAAATGTCCTGGGCTGTCCTTCCATGGTGATCCCTGTGTCACCATTTCCTCATCTGCTCAGAAAAAAGGGAATTACAGGACTGGACAAACTGATTCATGAGCGACTGTAGGAGCCCCGAGAGCCAGGCAGAAAGAAAAGCCCTCAGAAGGGTGTTGGATCTGGGCAAGCAGGAAATCCTTCTTTACGGACTCACTCAAGACTCCGAGGTTGTTGGACAGAAAATGTGTGCTCTGTGTCTCTAGAGAGGGGCAGCCCCTGTCAGGAGAGGGGAAAAGGCTGCTGGGAGTGCCAGGAGCTCCCGCTCCGCCTTTGGGTAAGTCCTGAGCACAGGAGCTCCAGGGCACCCCGGGCAGGAGAACATTCCCTTGCCTTCTCCATGTCCTCCTCCTCCTTTCCCTGCATCCATGGGGATGGACTGGGCCACTGCAGCCCCTCATTGCCCTACTCATCAGCTGCCTGGCCAACCCCGGACACCTGTGAGCAGCCAATCCCAATCCCAATCCCAATCCCTTCCCAATCCCAATCCCAAACCCAACCCCAACCCCAACCCCAACCCCAACCCCAATCCCAATCCCAATCCCAATCCCAATCCCAATCCCAATCCCAACTCCAATTCCAATTCCATTCCAATTCCAATTCCAATTCCAATTCCAATTCCAATTCCAATTCCATCCCAACCCCATCCTAATCCCAATCCCAATCCTGCTCAACTCCAGCTTCCAGCTGAACTCCCCTCAGTGCCCCCCTGCCTCTGTCCCTGCCTCTCTCTTGCTCCTCAAGCACCCTCATCCCGTGTCCCAGCCGCCTCTCAGCAGGATCGGGCTTTGTTGTGCCATGGCTGAAGGGGGCTCTGTGTGCTCTGCGCAGGGAACAGCTCCAGGGCCCTCCAGGGACAGCAGGGACAGTGCCCAGCTTCTCCTCTTTCCCTCAGACACCAGAAGCAGGGCTGAGGGTGAGATGAGCTGGTTTGGTCCTCAGCAGGGTAGGGGAATGGTCTTTGAGGAACCTTTCCAAGTGCTGAACAACGTGGGCAGCCCACCCAGCTTTCTACCCCACGTCAGGATTCCCTGTTTCACTCCTAAACTGGAAAGAATTTCTCAGATAAGTTCATCCTGTGTCCAGGGAATGTTCAGGCAAGGGCAGGGATTGGTGTTTTAGGGGCAAAGATGGGATTTGTGTATTATTGCAATATTCAGATGTAGAAATTTTGTGAATCCTTCAGATGCAACTCATGGCCTCAAAATTTGCCCTTGCCTTCACAGACAGCACCTTGCTCAGAGCAAAACCCATTAAAAATTATATTTAATAATATAATTAATATATTAATTGATAATATAATATTCAAATTATATTTAATAACCAAAACAAAATGAACAAAAAAAAATCACATTTGGAATTCCACTGAATAAAGGAGGAGGATTATTTAGAGAAATGCTGGGTAAAGTTTAACCGAATTTACAGCCCATGTTCATAACAGAGTTTTCCTTCTATTTTACGTAAATTCTGGAAGAACCAAGCAACAGAAATTCCAAATCTTGACTGTATTTACTGACCTTCCCCAGATCTGCATTTGCAGCTGAACTCAGTGGCCGATTTTTATAAAATGCTACAAAATGTGTCAGATCTTCAAATGTGAAAGAATGTTCGGGTGTGCTGATGGATGGGGGCAAACTTCCCTGTGGCACGGATTTTGTCCAGCTGAAATTCTGAAGTCAGTGCTTTGGAAATGCTTTGGAGCCGTTCTGCAGAGACATCCCAGGGAAGCTGTGGCTGCCCCTGGATCCCTGGCAGTGTCCAAGGCCAGGCTGGACAGGGCTTGGAGCAGCCTGGGACAGTGGGAGGTGTCCCTGCCATGGCAGGGGTGGCACTGCATGGGCTTTAGGGTCCCTTCCAACCCAAACCATTTTGGGATTCTGTGATTTGATGTTTCTCTTGCTTCAGAACATGAAAATAACGCCAAGGTTCGGGGATCTGAGAAGGTTTTTGTGCCCCAGGGCTGTGTCAGACCCTGCCAGAGGGACCATGCCCAGTGTCTGGAGGGATTTGCTCCCCTTGGAGCAGCGTGTGAGCCCTCTAGTGGGATTTGCCGCATCCTTCTGCCTGAGCATCTCCCTCCTGTTTGCCTTTACCTGTCTGGGATGACCAACAGGAGCTTTTCCATCCTCTTGGCCATTCTGCAGCCTCTTTCGGTGGGAGATTCCCTCCTCCCGAGGCATTCCTGAGAGCAGGGATGAAGTGCAGGCAGATGCAAGTTCAGAGGAGCTGACTCTGTTCCCTGCCTGTAAGAGGGGACCACAAGCAGAATCCCAGTGTCTGTTCTCCCTTCCTTCACCGAACAACAACAGAACAACAAATTAAGACGTGGCTTTACATGAAAAAGTGGCAAATTTAAAAAGAAAAAAGGGGTGGAAGAAAGGAGGAACGAAAGGAGAGGAAAAGAGGGATAGAAAGAGGCAATATTCCCCTGAGTCAGGTTCAGAAATTCCTGCAATCCCTTATTTTGCTCTTTCAAGAAGAAGCCAAAGGTCATTCCTAGACAGAGCTCTGGGACCGTGATGGTTTAATTTCCACACCTCTGGAGCCCAGGCTGGAGCTGTAGTGAGCATTTATTGGTCAGTGCCAGGCGAGCTGCTCGTCCATTTTGGCCAGTCCAGGGAGAACTTTCCCAAACACCGAGCTCTTGGCACCCCCAGAGAGAGCTGCTGGAGCTGCTGCCATGAGGAGCCCCTGTACAGTGGGAATGAGTTCTGCTTCGTGTTCCTTGGATTCTGCCACTGCCACAGGGACTGTGCTCCAGAGAGCTTCTGCAATCAGCCTGGATCCATTTACCTGTGTGCCCCCACAGTGCCTCCTGCCAGAGCCTGGGCAAATCCAGCATGGAGAGCATCTGGAGCCTCTGGGAAAAGTCAGGGATTGATCTGGCTGCTGAAATCCCCTTGCACAAACCCTTTCGAATGATGAGGGAATATTTCTATAAATCCCAGCCTGCCTGAGGGTGATCCATGAGCTGAGGAAGGAGCGACATTCCATGAGCACAGCACCCACGGCTCACAGCTCCCTGCTCTCCCCTGACACTGCTGTTGCTCTCCAGGCTGGATCCTTCCCCGTGTGGTCACAGCTTCACCGGCTCCTGCTGGGAGAAATCCCTGCCCTGGGGCTGGGGCAGCCCAGGGCCTGCAGGGGTGGCTCACACCAGCACAACTGCCTCAATTCCCAGGAAAAGGCTGTGTTTGGCAGGAAACACTGGGCTCCAGAGGACACAAAATTAGGGATTTTCTCACTTGCTGCCACTGAAGATTCCATGGTGTTTTCCCAGGGATAGCTCAGTCTCCTGCCCCGTTAATCTGGGTGATGCTATTCCCAGTTCTGTCTGTCCACCTGCAGGGGATATTTTCCAGAGAAATTGAACTCCAGAGCAAGGCAGGGAGAGAGAACCCTGATCCCCAAGGAGGGCAGGAGAGGAGGTCGGTCGCGTGCCAGGGATGGTGAGCATTGTAGTGCTGAGCACAAGAGTCTGAGCCACTGGAGCAGGATCTGACACCCTGGAGCACAGAGTGACACCACGGAGCATGGTGGGACACCCTGGAGAACAGTGTGACAGCCTGGAGCAGGATCTGACTCCCTGGAGCACGGTGTCACACCTGGATCATGGTATCACTCTGGAATCACCGTGTCGCATCTGGATCACGGTGTCACTCCTGGGTACAAAGTCACTCCAAGATCATGGTGTCACACCTGGATCATGGTGTCTCTCCTGGATCTCTGCTCCTCCCCTGCCCCTCCCAGCCCAGGCCATTCCCAGCAGGACTCATCTCCTCGGTGCTGCCCCAGCTCGGGCAGGGTTTCACACCTGACACGGAGCATTCCCCCAGGGAATCAGCACCGCTCCATTCCCTGTGAAATCCCTGCCGCTCCCCAGCCTCTCCCGGGCTGCCACGGGGACATCAAACCTTCAGCAGTTGCCTCTCCGAAGGCGGATTTTGGTTCCCTGCCTGGAAAAACAGTAGGCGAAATAGTAAACCCTTAAATTCGAACATGTGTAAGTTATACATCTTATTTCCATTTTCGAGCAACATTCCCTTCGTCAGACATGAGGAAAAAATTACCGTCTGCCTCGGAATATCTCGGTGGAGCATTTATCTCCCGGCCATGATAACTGAATTTCAGGCACTGCTCCTTCCCCCCAGTTCAGGTTAAGAGACAAATTTGTTCAGGGTCCTGCTCGGGATTTCTGCCTGCTGAGCTCAGGGGGTGGGATTTGTGCACTGTCACAGTTCTTACCCTGCAGGGAATGGTTCCCTCCCAAAGCTTTTGGTTTCTGGCAGAGGAGGAGGGCACCCTGTGCCAGGGCCTCCCCACCCTCCCAGGGAACAATTCCTTCCCAAGATCCCATCCATCCCTGCCCTCTGGCACTGGGAAGCCATTCCCTGTGTCCTGTCCCTCCATGCCTTGTCCCCAGTCCCTCTCCAGCTCTCCTGGAGCCCCTTTAGGCCCTGGCAGGGGCTCTGAGCTCTCCCTGGATCCTTCTCCTCTCCAGGTGAGCACCCCCAGCTCTCCCAGCCTGGCTCCAGCAGGGCTCCAGCCCTGGAGCAGCACCATGGCCTCCTCTGGATTTGTTCCAGCAGTTCCACATCCTTCTTGTGGGGGGCCCCAGAGCTGTCACAGTGTCACTCCTGCATCACGGTGTCACTCCTGGATCACAGTGGCTCTGGGGTTAAAGCTTGGCCTAAACTGCCCTGGGAACAGCTCTGGGCTCACTTTGTTCAAAGGCTGTGCACAAATTCCCACCTGGAAAGGTGAGGGCAATGACGTGCCCTTCCCTGGATGCCCCTGAAGCTGGGATGTGCCTGGCAGGCTCTGTGCTGGGGTTTGGAGGGGCTAAAGGCAGGAGCTGCTCCTGCAGCTGGAGCAAAACACAATCCCTGCTCCCTCTCCGGGTTTGGAGGCTGCCCATGCTCCCAAGGCTCTGCCTTAGGCCAGGCCTCAGCACGGTGCCACCGGAGCTGCTGCGTGTTCCCTCCTTGGCATCCAGCACCTCAGGAGTTCAGCTGGGCTTGCTGGGGTCTGAAGAAGGTCTGAAGGTCTCATTCCTGACTCATGCCTGAGGCACACAAGATTCCCAGATTTCCTCCCCAGGCAGTGAACTGTGGCACTTTTAATCAGAGAATAATTGAGTAACAGAATACTTGAATAATAGAATAATTGAATAACTAAATAATAGAATAATTGAATAATTGAACAGGCTGGGTTGGAAGGGACCCGTCAGGAGCACTGAGGCCAACTCCTGTCCCCGCACAGGACACCCCAACAATCCCACCATGGCTCTGAGTGTTACCCAAACCCTCCCTGAGCTCCGGCAGGCTCCAAGAGCAGACGAGATCAGTTCTGTTCAGTCCTGAGTGAATCAGACTCTGTGCTGGCAGTGGGTGCTCTCTGGGGACAGCCCTGTCACTTTGGGTGAATATTTTGGGTTCTTTGGGAATGCCAGGGCTGTTCCTGTGTCCCTGGGAGCTCTGCAGAAACACCTCAGGACAGGTGAGCAGAGCCCCTGGGTGGCACTGACAGGCTGCAGTGATGATTTTTGTCTTTTCTTTTTCATACCCTTTTTATACATTTTATTCCCTTTCCTTGCACTCCTGACACACACTCCTTGTACCTCAGTCCTACACACCTATAATTCTTGTAGTCTGATATTTAATTTAGTTCAGAAGTTTTACAAAGCAAAAAAACCAAACATCCACAGTAAAAAGCCAAAAACTCTATGCTATCTCAAAACTAGAAGCTCCAACCTTAAATAAAGTCTGTCTCTCTGAAATATATTTTATAAACTAGACTGTAATCTCATTTTTAAAAATTAATTAAAATTTAAAAAGCAATTACTTCATCCATTAAGTTTCTTATTAAAAGATTTTAAATAAATATACTAATTTGCAAAGTCCAAAAGAATTCTATACCCAATATACAAAAATACTCTCAGCATGTTTTCGCCTTTGACAAATCGTACACCTAAAATCCTACTAAAACCAAAATAAAAACCCTTTTTCCCTTTACTACTGTATCTACTTCATATTTTTACCCACCAAAAAACCAACACCACAAAGGGTGAAACAGCTCGACAGGGGCTCCCAGGAGCACCCAGGATTGCTGGAATGCACTGAGCAGCCGGGGATGAGGTAGTGGGGTATCACCCCCAGGCTGGAGTCACAGGTGCTGGCTCCTCATCTGGCTTGGGAACGCTGGCATTTCTGAGCCATTGCCCACCTTGCCCTGTCTGGTGCCATTCCCTTGGAGACCCCAGCTGGTTGTGTTATCAGAGATCCCCTGTGGGACTTGTGAGCTTCTGGCACCCGGTGACAGCTCAGGAACGGCCTCTCCCACACAAAGGGACTCCCCTGAGTGTCCATCTTGGGGCCGTGTCCATGCCCATGACCCCCAGTGCCGTGGAGCAGAAAGGCCTTGCAAAGGGAGGGCCTTGCTGCCCTTGTAAAATCCTCGCTCACTTCTGCTCCTCGGGCTGAGCAGAGAGCATTCTGGGAATGGCTCAGCTGAACCAGAGGTGAAAAACAAGTGACAGAGCTGGAAAACAATTGTTAGAGCCAATGGGTGCTCCCAGCGTGGGGCTGCTGCTTGGTTCCACCTGATGCGTGTTCCTGTCGTGGTTCGTGGGGTTGGTTCAACACATTTGTTGTGCCTCACAAGGCTGGGAACTCAGAACGAAGGAACAGTTTAGGAGCCCTGGATTTTTGCATTAAAGGGTCTTTGCTGATCTCCATCCTGTGGAGTCCATGGCATCAACCACTGCACCCCAGCCCCTGCTGTGCTGCAGGGATGGAGGAGCCGTGACACTGACCCAGCTCTTCCTTTGCCTTGCAGGGAGTCCCCCGTGGACTGCAGCGTGAGCAAGTGTGGCAAGCTGGTGGGAGCAGGGACAGAGTCCAACCCCATGAGCTACAGCACCTACATGGACGAGAAGAATGGGCCTCCCCCCAACATGACCACCAACGAGAGGAGGGTCATCGTTCCTGCAGGTACCGGGCCAGCTTTCCTTGCTCTACCTGCTAAAGTTGTTTTTCCTTTGTTTACCCACTCCCAGAGGAATTTTCTCCCTTACAGACCACGCAAAAAATAAGGAAGATATCAAGTTCCTGGCTAGTGGGAATTTCCCATGTCCCAGTGCACGATCTGAACCAGGATAGGCAGCAGACAATTGGTTCTTTTTTATATTTTTTTTTTTTATTTTTTTCTGGAAATGAAGTGTTGTTTTGGTGTGCTGAACCAAACCCGTCTCCTGTCATGTGTTAGAGGCGAATCTGCTTCCTGGGACACGCAGGGGATGATCAAAGAGGAGTGAAGTGAGCCCAAGTTATAACTCCCCTGGTGCTCTCAGCATCCAGCTGCACTTTCAAGTCACGCTGATTGATTCAAACTGAGCTATTTTGTTTTCTTTTTTTTTTTTTTTCTTACAAGTAGAAACCCAGAAAAATTACATTTTGCAGGAACTGGGTTATCCTTCCAAAAACTGTCAGACACATTCCTGTCCAGCTCTGTTTGTGTTTGGTATCCACATCTGCTGCCTGGAATTGGCAGATGCTCTGGATGCATTTGGACACTCGGGGTGAGCGCTGCGGAGGAGGGAAGGGGTGAAGCCTGAGCGTGGAGTGAGGAGCTGCTTCCCTGTGACTTTTATAAACACCATCCCCACAAACAGGCAGGGCCAGGAACTTTCCAGCAAAGGAGCCAAGTGCTGGCCCCATGCACATCCCAGGAGTCGCCCTGGCTCCGAGGGCTCCACCAGGGCAGGGTGGGCTGGAGCCAGCACAGGCAGACACAGCCCTGGCAGAAGGACATGGACTCGTGGAATTCAGCTCCTTTTTGTGAGCGTGGCTTGACCACGAACAGATGACAATTCCCAGCCATTTGTTTACCATTTAGGATGAAAAGGAAAAGCTTGAGCTGAATGCGGTGAGGGGAAGGCAATGAAATATTGATGGCAAATCTCAGAGTCTCGTTTGAGCTGATGTTGGAGACATCAGCAGGGTCGTGTCCAGTGTCTCCCTGCCTGGAAAGGTGGAGCTGGCACCCACCAGTCCCTGGATTATTTAAGGTGTTCCAGGGGAACATCTATCCTGCTCCTCACCGGCCTCTTGATGAATATTTAAAAAGACCGAGGGTGAGGTAAAGTCTAAACTTTGTTGAAATAGGGGAAATTACTTTCAGTGCCCCCAGTGGAAGAGAAGGTTTGGAATCTCCTCTTTGAAGGACAGTGAAGAAAAGGACTTTTTCCTCCTCATAACCAAATCAAGCCCTTGAGATACTTGTGAAAGAGCAGAGATCTACCAGACTTTGGAAGACAATAATGAACATCATCCCAGATCTCTGGCTGCAGGAGATGAGGCCCAAGTCATCCAAGAAAGGCATTTGGATATTTTAATTTAATCCAGAATGGAGATTTATAGCGCATTAGGGCGAAGATAAGCAAGAATAATGTCACATTAGGCTTACAATAGCAGTAATAATGAGCTCTAAGCCATGCTTCAAGGAGGCAGATTTTCAGAGACCATTCAATGTCTTTCACAGTGTTTAAAGGGAGGCCACAAATTCCCTCTGCCCTCTAGATGTTGGGCTGTTTTCAAAACTCAAGACAAATAAGACTTTCAATTTAAAAAAAAAAAATAATCCTCTCTTGAGTACTTGCATTGTAAAATTTTCAGCCTTTTGCCAGTGCTTAGAAAGCAGAATTTCAATTAACTATTGCCAGAACATGAAGGAAATCCATCTGTCGTTCACAAAGCAGAATTGCAAAGGTGTGGGGCTGTAAATTCCCTGTTCAGAATTCAGCTTTCAGCAGCCCAGGTTTTCTGAGATTCAGAGAGGAAAGGTCTCAGTTATAATTTCCCTTCCCTTGCTCTCACGTGTCTGTCTGGTGCCGTTATTCTGGAGCTCAGGTGCCCAGCAATGCCAGGGATGGGCATTTCCTGACCCTTTGTTTCCAGGGATGGCCTCAGCCTGGGCACACAATGTCCAGCCCTGGGCTGCGGTGTTGTTTTATACCCCTGAAAATACAGCAGAGGCATCTCCTGCCCTGCCCAGAGCAGCCCCCAGCCCTGTGCCTGCTCCTGATCCGTGTTCTCAGCTTCCCGGGACCTGAGGTGTCTGAGCTCTGTCTGAGAGCTGGACCAGCTGTTAATGGCACATCAAACCTCTCCCAAATTTAAACTTCTTTGCAATCTTCTCCAGCTGCAGCGGAGCATGAATGTGCAACTCCAATTTGGAAATGGGATACGAGGGGAGAAGCAGCACAGGAAACATCTGAAAATGCAGATAGGCTCTGAAAATCCCTCTCTCAAGTGGTATCGTGGCACCAGCTCTTGCTGGGGCTCTCTAATCTAAGGCCCTTTCCAGAATTCAAAGGCTGATTTCTTTTTTTAACCACTCATCTCCATGAGGCCTGAGCTCCAGCCGGGCTCAGAGCCTCTCTTACGTCACCAGCAGCAATAAAGATCCCCCAGCTGGAGCTTTGCTGACAGCCAGGGATGCCCAGACTGTACAAAATGCTCTGGCCTCGCAGAGCTCTGTGGGTTTGCAGGGAGAGCGGAGGTGGAATCATGTTCCTGTCACAGGGTGAACAGCTCTGACTCACACCCAGGCCAAGCTGCTCAGGTTTAGCAAGAACACTTGATTTTATTTTACTTTATTTTATTTTATTTTATTTTATTTTATTTTATTTTATTTTATTTTATTTTATTTTATTTTA
>VZRN01005827.1:869408-959625 GCA_013397935.1 Dasyornis broadbenti | reverse complement strand
TTTTATTTTATTTTTTTATTTTATTTTCCAAGTCCCTTTGCTGACCACAAACACCCCCATGCTCAGGGTTTCCCATTCCAGCTGTGGGGCTCCCTAATGCCCATGCTGGGACTCGCCCAGCCCTGCAGAGCCGCGGCTGGGATGGGAACAGCCTCTCAAAGGGATCAGCTTCCTTTGGGAAGCATTTTTCCAGGAGAAGAGGCACAGCCAAATGGCACCAGGATGGTTCCCAGGCAGAGCAGTGAGGTTTGGGCAGGTGGAGAACTGCCCCTGCCCGGTTTTCCAGCCTGCCCAGCACAGTTCATCCTGGCAAAATGGGATTGGGAAATGGAGTAGCTGTGCCTGTGGAAACGACGGCGAGCGCCCTGGCAGGGCTGCAGGGAGCGCTGGAGGGGTGTGGGTGCCCATCCTCTGCTCTCTCCCACCAGATCCCACCCTCTGGACCCAGGACCACGTGCGCCAGTGGCTGGAATGGGCCATCAAGGAGTACGGCTTGATGGAGATCGACACCACCATCTTCCAGAACATGGATGGCAAGGAGCTCTGCAAAATGAACAAGGACGACTTCCTGCGCACCACCTCCCTCTACAACACAGAAGTTCTGCTCTCTCACCTCAGTTACCTCAGGGAAAGTGAGTATTGATTGCCCTGGCTCATCCCACCCCACACCTGGCACGGGTATGGAGCTCCCAGGGCTCTTCCTGCTGGACAGGAACAGCAGCAACGGGAAGGGAAAATGGCAGAGAGAGCAGACAGGGAAATGAGGAAGAAAATTGGGCTGGAAAATTCAGATGAACTCAAATGGACAGAGAAAGGCAAGCAGAGAGACCAGACAGGGAAAGGAGGAATAAAATTCGGTTGGAAAGTTCAGATGAACTCAGATGGAGCTACTGGTGCTATCAGGGAGGTGAAGAACTGAGCAGGTCTCTGCACGAGATTAGATAAGACTTACAGATAACAACATCTGTGGCTGTGTGATAAAAATACACAAATTTGTCGTGGAGATTAAACCTGACATTAACTGATGTGTCTCAGGCAAATGATTCCACAGCTTTGCAGAGGGCAGTGCCCTTCCCATGAACAGGACCCACAGCTGGCCAGGGCTGGAGATTTCCTGTGTTCCTGCAGGCCCAGGTTTGATGGAGAGAGTTAAAAATCCCCACGTGTGAATGTGTTGGAGCAGACGTTGTGCAAATGACCCAGGACTCAGAGAAACAGGTTGGGGGTGCCCTTTACTGCTCCTTCCTGCCCCACACTGCAGCATGGGATGGATCCAACACCCCTTTTAGCTGTGTTAACCCCAAACCCTGGAGCTGTGAGCAGCCTGGAAAAGCGTTATCCCAGCACCCAAACAGGGATGGCGCACACTCTGCAGGCTGGGAGGCTTAGATTCCAGCTTTTCCAAGACTTCTGTGCAATCATGATCACATCCACAGCTTCCAAATGTCCTCTCTGCACCTATAAATGGAGCTAAAAGCATTTCCTGTCCCCACAAAGGTGTGCTAAGGGTAATGGTGCTGTGATGAGCCACAGAACTGGAGCTGGGCGCCGCATGCTCCACTGTTTCTCCAAGTGAAACACCTTCTACAGGAGTGTCATTATCTAATCACTCCAAAATCAGGAGAAGGTGCCACAAATCAAGGTGGGAGTGCAGGGAGAGAAAGGAAAAAGTGTATTTTCTCCACTAGAAAATCCAATTGTGATGGAAAGGCAGCTGAAGATGTCTCTAGCCAGTGAAGCAGGGGCAGCATTTATTTACGGTGTTTCTTCAAAGTCGGTCTCTCCCTGCCTAAAATCAGTGGGAGTTTCACAGATTCCAGTGCACAGCAGTCAGATCACAGACGGGTGCCTCTGGAACCCCCACCTTTCTTGTTCTTGAGAAGTCGAGCCGAGGAAATGATTCACAACAAAAAACCAAATTGTTGGATTTGAACAGTCTCTGTCCCTTGTGACGACAGCAAAATAATTTCCCATCCAAAGTCATTGGCAAATTTCATCCCATTTCATCAGCGAAGAGCTGCTGGTCCACAGGAAGCTTTCGAAGGTTTGCCTGTGGAATTCCACCCTTTCCTGGGAAATGAGAACGGTTTTGTGCAGCCAGCACTGCCCTGGCCAAACCTGCTGACTGGGGCTGGGGAAATCAGGCACTTTGTAACCGGAAAGGTTTCTCAATTCCCACAAGATAAACACTCGAGTGAGGGACTCGAACTGTCCTATTGATAAGGCCTGAGAATTGACAGAGAGAGATGGAGCTGTCTGGGTTCCAAGCACAGGGCCAGGCTGAGCTTGGCAGAGCAGAGGAATTCTCTGTTGTTCCGGCTCTGGGTGGCATCTCCAGGATCAGCCCCAGGGTTTGTGTCCCGTTCTTGGGGCTGTTCAAAGGCAGCACCAGGGGAATTGTGCTGTTGATCTTATGGCAGGAGCCTGGACACCTTCAGAGGGCACCTTTGCCATCTGCTGCTGCCTGTTTGCTCAGGAGCAGATTCCTGCTTGATTCCACCTGCCTGCAGCTCCTGCAGTCCTGACATTCAGATCCTGACACTCAGGACAGCAGTTCCTGGGTCACACCTTGCCTTTAAACACCTGAAAGGAGGAGGAATAAAGCCCTGCCTCAGCTTTGCTTTCTGTAAAGCCAGAACAGCCAGCCTGGCACCTCACAGGGCCTTTAAACACCTGAAATTGGGAGGAATAGAGCTCTGCCTCAGCTTTGCTTTCTGCAAAGTGAGAGCAGCCATCCTGCCTCCTCCCAGGGCCCATCCATTGGGATGGGGATCTGTGGAGCAAGGATTGCACCCCCCACCTCCCAAGACCCCGGTGCAGCTGCAATATTCAAGTGCTGCTGCAAGAATGAGCATCAAAAAATATCCTGTCCTGCCAGGGCAGTGCCTGCAGCAATTTCTGTGCTGTAAACCCAGCGCAAAACCAAGCAACGCTGCTGGATTCAGGCAGATTGATTCCTTTCTCACAGGGAATTCAATCCCAGTGCATGCCCAGCTTTGGGACGATGGAGCCGGGTGTGCTCAGCCCCAGCCGTGCTGCGAGCGCCATGCTCGTGTCTGCTGGAACTGGGCAAAGCGTTCCTCCCTCCCTGCTGCTGTTCCCAGCCCAGGAGAGGCTGCTTTGGGCAGTGCTGGGTGTCTCCTTCACGCCTTCCAGAGGAGCTGATGGCTTTTCCAGACCGGCTTCTAGCGGATATTCAGTGCCACAGAGCTCAGTTCAGCTCTGAGCTCAGAGCCATGGGGCAAGGACTCTCATTTTCAAGAGTTTTCCCCTTTTAGAAGGTTGTTTGTCCCACAGACATTCAGCTCTGCTCCTGCTTAAGGCAGGGAATGGGAATGGCCACAAGCATAGGAGAATGTGGGGAATTGCAGACCCACAGGCTGGATTGCATCTGCCCAGGCTCTCTCTCTGAAGGTGTTGAGCTGGATTTGTGATGATTTGTGAATCCTCAACTTTGGAGTTTGTTTTCTAAGAAACAAAGCTGATCTGAACTTTCTGAGCCTGTCTGCTCACCAGGCAAGGAGACCCCCTGAAAATGAGCTTTTCCAGAAGGTTTTCAGTGTTTTACACTCTTGATCAAGGTGAAAATGTTCTTAAAGCTGCCTGCGAAATCCATTATTTTGGCACATCTGAGTCCAGATTGAAGAAATAAACCAGTAACATCTGCAAGATCTCAACAAAAGCTCAGTCTCAGTTTTGGAGACAGAAGGTTCAGCTGAGCCGTGTAATCCAGTCCAGAGTAACCCAAACTCACCCCTCAGCACCTTCAGTGTCTGGGCAGCGTTTGGGCCTGGATCAGAGCGGTGCCGTTGTTTCCTGTTTCCACAAGCCATTAAAGCAGGCAGGAATTCCGGCATCTCTGATGCTCAGGAGATTCTGGAGTGCAGAGCCCTCTCCATCCTCTGGAGCCTCCCAAAACATCCCAGAGGCTCTTTCAGGGATCTCACTGTCCACCCCACAGGCAATCATCCTTCTTTGCATGTTTCTTTTAGTTCCCTCTCCAAAATTGTGAAGCCAAGCCTTGATTCTCCTTCTTTTTCTCCATCCCCACACACTTGGGGACTCCAGACTGATTTTTCTCAAGCACATTCGGGAAGGGAGTTCTCCATGGATGTTTCCATGCTGGGTTTGGGATGAAGATCAAAAGGAGCTGAGCTGTCACCTCCATCCTTTCCCTCGCCGGTGGTGGGGGTCAGGCTGTGGGACGTGCACAAGTGAGAAGAGCCTGAAGGGGAAAGAATGAGGCTGTGGTGAGAAGCAGAGAACTGCCCAGTGGTTTCGAGCCTTGCATTAATGCCAAGCAAAACCATCCTGCCAAATGCAACAGGACCTGGATTCCATCAGGAGCTGTGCAGGGAAGGCCACGGGGCCTGGGGAAGGTGAGGGTAAAAGAGACTTGCAAATTAAACAGACCCCGAGATCGTGGAACCAAGATTTTCCTGCACCTCGGAAGGATGAGCTGGCTTAAGGTTTTATGGGGAAAAAAGCTCTCCTGGCTTTCAGTCTTGTCCATTTTTCCGTAATAATACAAGGGAAATAAAAGCAAGAGGAAATGTGGGATGTGTGTTTAAACATTAATTATGGGAGAACAGCCCCGCACTGCATTAACAACACCAGAAAGAGCTGCGCTACCCACGGTGTCGCTGACGCAGGGAGGGGGAATAGGAACGAAAATGAAAATTCATCCCAGCCAAAGCTCTGCCCCCGAAGGAGTGAGGGAGGAGCAGCCTGGCCTCTGTCTGTCTGTCTGTCTGTCTGTCTGTCTGTGCTTCCCTCCGTCCTGCTCTGGGTCTCTGCCTCTCTCCCTTTCCCTCCTCCATTGAAAGCCTTAATAGGAAACACATTTCCCTCTCGGTGGTGTTCCCACCAGAAACCTCAGACTGCCGGGCAAAGGTGAGAACTTTGAGCAATTAAACCGGGGGAGGCGCCGGCCCTTTCCAGTGGCTCGGGCTGCATTTTTCAGCGTAAAGCAGCTCCAGGTTGTTCCTGCTCGTTCGGTGCTATTCATCACCCCACCCCCGCCGCCCCCGCCGCTCATTTGCAGCCCATTCAGCCACAGAAAACCACGGCTCTGAATTCCCCAGCACTTCCCTGCCTGCCAGGGGGAAGCTGGGCTGGGCGTTGCTCTCGGGGTTGCTTTAAATAACCTGAAAAGGAGAGCGTGGTGGACAGGAGTTTCCCCACAGATATTCAAGAAAGAAATGCCAAAGCCAGAAACCATCTGATGAAAACATGAGTTACGTGGACAGAGTTGTTTCAATTCCTCCACCAGCCAATCTCTCTAAATATTTCAGCCAATCCCTTTGGCTGTTGGCAGCTTTCAGAGCCAGGGTGCCCTTGGGATCCCTCTGAACTCTTTACCTCCTCGTTCACCATCCATCCTGGTCTTTAGAAACCTCCCCTGGCCTGCAGCATCTGGTACCATCCATCCTCCCCTCCCTGCGAGCAGCTTTGTTTCCCAACACCTCCTGCCTCGGTGTCCTCGCTGGCTCCTGCAGCCTCTGGCTCTGTTTGCGTTTGGGGAAGGAAAGGAATCCAGTGGAGCAGAGGGCAGAGGGCCAGCAGGATCCAGCACCTGCAATGGCTCTGCGTTCTGGCAGGGAACTGCCCACAGCTCGGCTGCCACAGGAAAGAGAGGCACTTTGTGAGTACTGAGGGGCAGCCGAGGTCATGTGGGACGGTGTGGATCCGTGGAACGTGGGGCTGCAGGCCCTCATCAGGGTAAAGAGGAATTCCCAGCCCTGCTCAGGGGTCTGGGGGTGATCAGGGACTCAGTCCCACTGAACTGAGGGCATCTGGAGAGCAGAAAGGGTCTGGGAAAGCACGGGGCAGGATTGGGGCTGCTCCCGCCCCATCAGTCCCCACAAACAGGACCCGGCCTCCTCAGGGGTGTCCCTGACAGTCCCGGGAGATGATGTGAGCACACATAACGAGACAACCACGAAATGGGTATTTCATGCTGCCTTCTGAGAACCCCCAAGGTCTCCTGCTCCATTTCCATGCGAGTTTGCAGGAGAACCAGAGTGAAATGGTTTGAAAAGAACATTTCCACCACAGACTGTGCAGAACAGGGACCCTTGCAGTGGGTTCCTTCTTGTGCTGCTCTCGAGCACTTGTGTGGAAAGGCCTCTCTGAAGCACGAGAGCTGCTCCCAAATTCCCTGGAGCGCGGGAGATGCTGGAATCCCAGTGAGATCTGTGCCGCTGCTGGCCCCAAACCAAGCATGTGACACTAAAAATGGCCAGGTCCTGACAGTGCAATTCGTGCCTTTTCTCCTGCTTGTTCCTCAAACAGGAAATTTCTCTCTCGCAGGCAGAGAGAGAAAAGCTTCTTCCTTATCCTGTCCCACAATCTGTGCCGCAGGCACTCCTGGAGGCTGGGATCGATTCTGTACCTGGATAAAGGCACTGAACAACCTCACCCTTTTAGATCAGTTCTCAGTGGGGGACACCAAGGCACTCAGTGAAGGACACAAATCACTTTAATTTTTGCAAGTGAAGAAACATCAGCACGTGTGACAGCTGCCAAGCTTTTAGAGGAATTTCACAGAAAACGTGTGCCCAGTTGGCTGCAAAATCAGGTTTTTTTGATGCCAGTAACAGCATTTCCTACCTGCCCTCGTGGTTTCCCATGGTGGAGCATGCCCAGACTGCACTAACTCCTTTTTTTGCCTTGCAGGTAGCTCACTGCTGGTCTACAACACTCCATCCCACACAGACTCCTCACGTCTTGCCACCAAAGAAGGTCAGTGCTGGGCATGTAAATGTCCTGGGTTTGTCTGGGTTAAAACGAGAGCTTTTTAATAATATCCTTGGCATGAAAATGTTCTGCTCTGCTCTGCATGCACAGTGTGGTTAAAATAGAATAAATAGAATTATTCACTCCGTGCAGCCCCATCCAGGCTGGAAATCCCATCTCTGCTCATCCAGCCAGCACTGTGGCATTAAATGTGTCACTGTCACGTCTGTGCTTTGCTGAGCTGGTGAACTGGTGGCACATTTTTCGTTCCTGATGTGAACAGTCTGAAATCTCACACAGACAGCGAGGACTGAGACACAGTTTCTCTCTGAGTTCACCTTTGAAAGGATGAAATCTCCTCGCAATAAATTCCACTACTGAACAAAGGCCACTCAGGTATTCCAAACCCATCCATGAATCTGCAGCTCGTTTCAACCAGCAAGGACGACCAAATGTCTCTTTCTGACACTTCCATTTTGGAACATTTTGATTTTATTTTTGTCTCAAATAACCCAATTTTTTTTTAACCTAGTTGAAATTCTGACCATGTAGCTCCAGCTTAGAAACCTTGAAATTTCGAAGTTAATAACCCTCTCGGGGCTCCTTCAGGCTTTTGAGCTGTTTGTGTATCCTTCAGTCAGGTGTTTCAGGTTTTCCTCTGCAGCTCCAGTCCTGCTCCTTTTTCCTATTTTATTGCCAAACTGGGCTCTCAGTCAGGATAAAGCTGTGAGAGTTGGTGTGATGGGTGTGATCACAGAATGGTTTGGGTGGGAAGGGACCTTAAGGATCATCTTGTTCCATTCAGGGCCATGATGATGCACATCCCGTACCTACATGGAGAAGCTGAATTGATAATGGCCAAATGTGGTGATAAAGAGCAAAAATCTGTTCCTGTGCTCTGCAGCTCCCGTGTAGAGTCTGTAACTCCTGTGTAGGGACAGGAGCCTTGAGTGGAGTTTTCCTTTCCCTTTGTTCCTGCAGGAACATTGGGTTTGTTCCCTGGGCTCTGTTCAGCTCCTCCACTGGAAAGTTTCTGGGAAGGGATGAAATCTCCTGCCCACCCCACCCGGACCCAGCCTGTCCCTGTGCCAGTCCCTCGCTGTCACACATGAACTGTGACACACAAACTCCTCTCTGCTCCTCAGGAGGACGTGGCTTCAAGTTTGGATTACACAGAGCAGTGGGGAAAGGCAGAAAGAGCTTTTTTTTGAAGCAGCTGGAGAGACAAAACCTCCCGTTCCACTGCAGGGCTGCAGCAAACAGATGCCACATTTAAGCAGCTCCTGCATGGAGCGTTCCTGGCTGCTCTCAGGGCACTTCTTTCCTCTCGCATTTCATCCCCAACATCTGCCTCGAACCTGGGCACCAGATCAGGGCTGCTTTTTCCAGCAGCTCCTTTTGTCCAGCACCTCAATGCCCACTTGAGCTCCCTGGCGCGCTGCTCTCTCATCTGAGGCAGCACCAGTTGATAAAACAGGGACATTGCAGGGACAGAGCCACTCAGGCTTTGCTGTGACTGCTCCTGTGACATTGACACTCATCTATTTAAAGTTAATCCAGACTGGGCCTGCTCCTGTGTGAATAAAGCAGGCACACGTGTTCCTCCACAATTTCCCCTCACATCCAAACCTCTGCTCCTTCTGTCTCAGGCCAGGCAGTTGCTAAAAATAAAGCCAAGAAAAGTGTGATTTTTTTTTTTTTAATTCTCTTTTAAAAAAATTATTAAAGAGAAAAGCTCTGTGTTGAACTGCACTCCCCTGAATTTTTAAACACTTTGTGACTCGGGCCTTGAGTCACTCAGGCTGAGAGAAATTCGAGGGGAAAGTGTCCCTCCCCCTGTGTTTTTAGTGGCCTCGAGAGTGTCTCGGTAGTGCAGCTGACAGAGCTCTGCGTTCACTGCTGTCAGCGTGGAGCCCTCAGCTTCACATGGAACTTTCATCATGTGTCAATAAAGGAGTGAGCACACCCAGGGGACAGGCAAATAAAAATTAAGAACTGCGTAGAAATGCTGAAATCCCATCTATTCCTCCCCCATTTCTTCCCATAAGGCATAAATTCCGTCATTCCTTCCGTGTTGGATGTTGCTGTAGGACAAAGTGCCCCGCTCCAGCCCGGTGAGGTTATTGCTGAGATAAAATGTTGGGATAGGAGACAGGAGAACATGACAGGCTGGCAGATAAGGAACTGGGGGAGCAGAAGGAAGTGTCTCATCCAATAGCGCAGCAGAAACCCGTGATGCTCATAAAACTGGACTTGGAATTCCTCAGCCTCAGTCTGGTTTGTTAGGAAACAAGATTTTCCTTGTTCTTTTTTAATGGGCTCGCTTCAAGAGGATGATGTTCTTTTGGAAAAGGCATTTCAGGTTAAAAACCACTGTTTTTATGAGTTAACTTCTCAAAGATTAAACATTTTTCTTCATGTCAATGCATCTGGAATCTACCAATCCTATAAACATTTCTTCCCTCTCCACCTGTGAATAAAAACAGACGAGTTTTTCTAACCACCTTCCCTCGAGGATTCAAAAGCAGGTGATGAAATAGAACCAAACATGCCAAAGACAGGAAGAGAACACCACTTTCTCTACTCCTCCTGTAATTTTTCTACATAACCAATGCAAATAAGCTGCTGGTGCCGATTCCAGGGAGAATCTTTGCATACATTTGCACTGTGCTTTACACAGCATGTTCCATCCATGGCTGGAGAAAAAGAACTTACATGGTGTAAAAAGCAGCGCAGCTGCAGCACAGCCAGCTGCAGATGTTCCAGATGCAGCACCTGGCTCTGCTCCCTCCCCAGGACGGTGTCCCCAGGAGCACAGGGAGCCTGGCCCGTGTCCCACTGCCCTCCCAGGGCTGGGTTTGCTGCTCCGGCTGCAGCTGCAGACTTGACTCCCTTTGCCCCTTCTGTTCTCTGCCCTCTCACTCCCTGCAAACAGCAGGAGCTGCAGCTCTGCTTTTGGGCCCTCAAACTGCAGATCTTTACCACAGAAATCTGGGGAATCTTTGCAGCAGATGCTGCAAGAGCCACAGCTGGGGCACAGGGTTGTGCTCACATCACACAGGTAGAACCCTTGTCCCACTCTGAGGAGTCCCGTTGCCTGAGCTTCTCCCCCTCCCAGCCTCATGAACACCCCAAAGGATGGGACTGAGAGTCACTGGGACAAATTGTCTTCAGCTGCCTCTGAGGAGCAAATTGCTCCAATGAAAATCACCAGGATTTTTTGGCTGGAGAGCAGTTTGCTGGGAAATGAGGCGGTTCTTGTGGCCGAATGGAAAGAGCCCTGTCCCCCTCCCAGCACCCCGGTGCAGAGATGGTCTGGTTCATTTTCTGGGATGGTTTGGAGCAGTGACTGAGCTGCTGCAGGTACTGGAGACAGAGGACAGGAATCAGAGCCCAAGGATCTGCCCCAGTCCAGGGAGACAAAGAGTGGTGTCAGTGGAGCGGGTTTCCATAGGGAAATGGAAAGAATATCCACATTCAACAACATTGGGAGGCCAAAGGGCCGCGTCCCCAGCGGCTCTGAGCTCTGTGGCCTCACTCCAGCGCAGTTTTAAAGCTGTGCTCAGTTTTTAGTGTGTCAGGCTCTGTGTAATTTGTGTCTTTAACACATGAGCACAGTGCTGTGCTGGAGCTGAACCCAGGGCAGAGCTGGTGGCTCCCAGCGAGGCAGAATCCTGGAGTGTGGATGTGTGGAGTTACCTGTGGGAATGGCTGGGCAGGGATGTGTGGTGCTTCCCAAGATCCATGGAACCTGTGGGAATGGCTGGGCTGGGATGTGTGGTGCTTCCCAAGATCCATGGAACCTTTGGGAATGGCTGGGGTGGGATGTGTGGTGCTTTCCAAGAGGTGCTGATCCCTGGGAAGGGGTGTTTGTGCAGGGAGGTGGCAGAGGGGGCCATGGAAGGCTCAGCGTCACAGGAAAATTCTCCAGAGGGATTCCTGGGGCTGTTGGTCTCCAGGTCATTTAGGATTTTCATTCAGAAGCTGGATCCAGCACTGTCCTCTGAACATGCCAGGCTCAGTCCAAGGCGATAGAATCCCTGAATCCCAGAATGATTGAGGTTGGGAAAGACCTCCAGGGTCATCGAGTCCAAGCTGTGCCCAATCCCCACCTTGCCCCCAGCCCAGAGCACCGAGTGCCACCTCCAGCCCTTGGACGCTCCAGGGATGGGGACTCCACACCTCCCTGGGCAGCCCCTGCCAAGGCCTGAGCACCCTTTCCAGGAAGGAATTTCTCCTGGTGTCCAACCTGAGCCTCCCCTGGCACAGCTTAAGGCTGTTTCCTCTTTTCCTGTCGCTGTTCACTGGGAGAAATCCCGACCCCCCTGGCTCCTGCCAGGGAGTTTTAGAGAGGGATGGGATCCTCCTGGAGCCTCCCAGACTTGGCTGAGAACAGTGACAAACCAGCCCAAAGCCTCAGAAATCCAACCCAAACTCAAGCAGGGCACAGGAAAAAGGGATGTGCTGCCTCTCAAAGAGGGGAGAAATCTCTGTGTGAATGCATGAATAGGGATGGAGGGGGTGAATTGGAAGGTTTTGTCTGTGGTTATCCCATGTTTATGTTCACATTAGAGCAGTGGCTGTGTGAACAGTGAGGATGTTTAGGTACAAGGTGGGTGTTTGTGTGTTTGGTGGGGCTGTTGGCAAATTTCAGAAGATAAATAAATCAGTGAACTCCGAAACCCAGCGTGGTTTCCTGGAGATCTCTGCGCGTGTTCATTGTGAGGCCCTGAGGAAGATTCTCCTGATGTTGGAGCATCAGTAAAATCTCTCTCACTCCAATTCCCTGGTACCACCAAAAATTCAAGTCTGTGCAGCTGCTTTTCTCACCATCAGGGCTGCAACCCCACTCCTCTTTCTCCTACAGCTTCCTTTAAATTGACAGGAACTCCTCAAAATGTTTCTCTTCCCCTTGTCTGATTCAGTGACAATTTGGGGTGACAGGTTCAAATTTTGGGGCACCGGGGAGAGAGGGGCAGGGACTGCAGGGAATGTGGTTGCATAAGCACAGCTCCCACAGAAAACCGCTCTCAAATTCCTGCAGAAAATCCTTCTCCGGGAAAAGCCATTTTTCAGATCTAAAAGGTTGTAGTGAAAAATATCGTCCCGTTTCAGAGACTCTCCTCTGAGTGTGAGTGCAGCCCCTTTTCACAGCAAAGGTTTTAAACCCTCCAGCTTCAGTCAGGGCAGAGGAAAAGCAGCTGCAGCTTTGTGCCCCGCTAATTGTCTGTACTTGCTAAAACATTTCTCGATGATATTTGTGTGCCTGGTGATGAAATATCCCATTTTTAGCTCGGCAGCAGAGAAAGGGGAGGCTTTTTTAGGTCTCCTTTCATTTTGGCTGTGTGGCCAAGCAGGGATTTATGAGTTCAGGGGAGACAGTAGCCAGCACGCTCGGATTTTGCTTTTTATACTTTCTCTTTTTTTTTAATTGTTTTCCTTTGAAATTCCAGAGTTAGTGTTTTGTCTGCTTTCTCCCTGACCCTCTTCGGAGGCAGGCGTGTGTTTTTTCACCAGAAAAACTGGAAACAAAGAATCGTTGTCTTTAAGCTGTAGCAGGCAGGAAACCCAACTCACAAGGGATCACCCCGAGCCAGCGCTGTCCCGGAGTAGACTCCAGTTCTCTGAATTCAACCTGACAGCTTGTCTGGAGCACTTTCTAAGTAACCATTATCCTTCCTTTTCCCCCAGCAAAAGAGCCATTATTTTTTTTGCCTGGGGTGCAGTGCGAGCGGTGTTATTGCACTTGTGGGGGGGTCACGCTTTGCTGGGGTGCCAGGCCCTCCCTTCCAAAGCCTTGGAAGTGCTTGGGCTGTTTCCTAAAACAAGAATTAATTTGTTTCCTGATAATGCCTTAAAAGCTGTAAAACTGCCCTGGCTGTGCATGTGTGTCTTCCCTTTTCTCTCCTGTCTGCGTGGCCTTTTTCTCCATGGATGTGAGGTTTGGGTTTGTTTTTTTTTTTTTTTTTTACTTCTGCATTTGGGTGTTTTTCAACACGAGCAACCTCCAAGCCCCGTTGATGGTTGGGTTTCATGCCCTGTGCTGGGGATAAAATCCACACCGTGCTGGGGGCACGTTCCTGCCGCTCCTGGGTGTGTTCTGGGTGGTTCTGTAGGCGTGCAAAGGATGCCCAGAAATGCGAGATGTGCAGCTGTGCCTCGGCTGTGCCTGCAGGAACATCTCTGCTTTTCCAAGCCACCTCTGGGAGGGATCCTCAGGACACATTCTTCAGTCTCCGTGTGCTGTGCATTGGGATTTCTGCTGCCGATATTAAAAAAAAGCAACAACAAGGGGCGAAAAAAAAAGGTTCTCATTACTTCCTCCTTTTCTTCATAATGTGTCTTTGTGAGGCTCGCAGGGCTGAGGCAGACGTGGCTCAGGAAGTGCCAGCGCTGCACGGCTCGGGGATGTTTTTCCAGCCACAGGCACCACTGGGGGCTGTCGCCTCTGGCTCGGAGCGAGCGGGGAGGGACTCCGGGGCTCAGTGGGGAGCAGAGCTCGGGGCTCGGGGCTGCTCTGCCCAGGGACAGGGGCACAGGGCTCAGACCACGATTCCAGCTCAGGGAATCCCCTCTGGAAACTGCAGAGCACAGAATCCCAGGATGGGTTGGGCTGGAAGGAGCTTAAAGCTCATCCAGTTCCACCCTTGCCGTGGGCAGGGACACCTCCCACTATCCCAGGCTGCTCCAAGCCCTGTCCAGCCTGGCCTTGGGCACTTCCAGGGACAGCAATACTGAATCCCAGTTCTATTCCTACCCCATGTTCAGCTCCAGATCCTGGAAATCAGTGGGCTTTCATCTGCCAGTGAATTCAGAACACTTCAATCAGAAATGCCTGATCTCTCTGATCTGTGTTTCCGTGAGGGCAGCAATTCACAACCAGGCTCTGAGCTGCTTTCAGACACTCCCCAAGCTCAAGCTGTTCTCCACATCCATCTCTACAGCAGATTTCTCACCTAAATCCAGCGCTCAGGCCCTTCTCACGTGGTTTGAGTTGAGTTCAGGTCAAAAGCCAGTGTTGTTCCAGGCCTGGATTTGGGGTCTGTAGAAGAGGTTAACAGCAATGCAGAGATCAGGGAATCACAGAATCCTTCAGGCTGGAAAAGCCTCTGAGATCACTGAGTCCAACACTGCACCCAGGTGGATGCAAAGGGTGCAGAAGATGGTTTGATAATAGTTTTCAATTCTGAAATAATCAAACAGCCTGGTAACATAGAATAGAAGTAATTTTGATGTCATTCTGCACTCAGTGAGGTGCTTCCTCTTGGTGAAGAGACTTAGAATTACTGATTTCCACCTCTGACCCCTGCAGGGGTGATTCCTTAGCTCAAGGAACAGGACATTGCACCTTGGAGGAGAAAAGAATGAATTTGGTGCTTGAAGGCCTGGGGAGCCTCATGAGAGCAGTCACAGTAACACTGACCGGGAATGACAATAGCACAACATGTGGCACACATGCAAATTAATTGCTTTAACGAGCAGAGATAGCAAATTGAAAAGCAATTCCTTGCAGGATGAGTGATGCTGTGAGGTTCTGAGGCCTCAGTGTGCTCAGTTGTGCCACACATGTCCCTGGGCCGGGGTACATGGGATGGGAATTTGGCAGAGCCCTTGGAAAAAGGCAGAGGAGTCCTCAGACCCTGTCCTGCTCTGAGCCCTGTCCCACCATCCCTGCCCAAGCTACAGCCAACTGAGAGCCCAGAGCCTTCACAGCTTTGTGCTCCTCTCTGCTGACCCTGGCAGGTTTGCATCGTGTGTGTGGAGCATTCAGAAATGTCCTGTGTGTGTTTGGGGCAGTCAGAAATGTTCTCTGTGTGTATGGAGCATTCAGAATGTGTCCTGTGTGTGTTTGGGGCAGTCAGAAATGTTCTCTGTGTGTATGAAGCATTCAGAATGTGTCCTGTGTGTGTTTGGGGCAGTCAGAAATGTTCTCTGTGTGTGTGGAGCATTCAGAATGTGTCCTGTGTGTGTTTGGGGCAGTCAGAAATGTCTTGTGTGAGGAGGAGGTGTCGTGTCCCGTCCTGTCCTGTGTGTGGAGCACTCAGAATGTGTCCATGGGGCCAGGAGGGCCCGTGTGGGCTCCAGAGCGTTCGTGTTTGCCGCCACCGTTTCAAACAATCCCTTGAATGTTTCCAGGAGGAGCTGGAGGTGTTTTGGCTCCTGTGGCCCTGCAGAAAGCCACAGTCTGGGTCTGTGCTCTCCAGCTGGCTCTGAACACGACCCCACCTCCTCGATGGGATCTCCAGGAGGTGGATGAGGCACGGTGAGGGCTGCACTCACAGCCCTGGGCAGGCCTTGCTGACGTGGTTGGGTTGCAGCACGAGAGGGGTTTGTTCCCACCTTGGGATTTTTCCAAGGCACCAGGGCAGTGCCACCACTCACAGCCTCACCTGGGCAGGAAAAGCTGTGGGGAAAATCCTGTGCCCTCCTCTCCCTCTCTCTCTATAAAGTGGCTGCCACAAAATGGAGCCCAAGGGACCACTTGGATTAATCACAGACCTGCATCCCCCAGGACACCTGCTCTGCTTTCTCTGTTTAGGGAGGCTGATTTAAATTCCAGCCACCAAGCCAGGATCCTTTCTTCCTCCTGAAGCAAAAACCAGCCTGTGTTCTGCACGGAAAATCCATGGCCCAAGCCTGGAATGCAGGAGGAAGAGTTCTGGGATAACCTGTCCTTGGATTGGGCATTTCCAGGCAGGACTGGCCCTGAGGGATTTCAGTGAAGCAAATCAGGAGAAGGGGAAGGAGAAGGCTGCAGATCTGACGTGGGCTGTGGGATCCTCAGGATTCTCCATGTACCTGACCCTCCTTTTCCTCTCTCCCTCTAAAGCAGCTGCCACAAAATAGACCCCAAGTGACCACTTAGACACAATTCTGGACCCCCAGGACACCTTGGTTTGCCTTCCCTCTGTCTCCCCTCCTGGCTCTGCCTCCATGACTCAGGACAACCCCTTTCCCATCCTCCAGGTGCCAAATTTCCTCGGAAGTATCAGCTCCAGAGATTCCTGGGCTCTCCATTCCTTCCCAGCCTTGCCTGCAGGGAGTGCATTCCAAATGAGACTCCCCCCAGAGCGCCCATAAGGCATTTAGTCCATAACTGACCCAGCCCCACTGTATCCATCCTAGAAAAAAAAAAAAGGCCTGAAAAATGTGGATATTGCAGGCCCAAAGCTCGTTGTTCTCCTGGAAAGCTTCACCAGGGCTGGGAGCACAAAGTGGTGCCCGACTCTGGTCTGGCTGAGAAGGCTCCTTCAGAGGGAGCAGGATGAAGGGGCTGTCAGCACTTCCCAGCAGCTCAGGAAACACAGGGACTGTGAGCTCATTGTTCTGTGAAATCCCCGCTTGCCTCCCCTCTGTCCCAAACTCTCAGATTTATAAAACACTGGGGTTTTTAAAATTTTTTTGAACTTCTTTAAGCTTATCAGAGCAGGTTTGCTCCCTAATACATCATATTTCAAACACAGACTCCCTGAAGCCTTGCTCCCTGGGCTGTACTAAGGCCTGCCAGGGATTTGGGATGGTGGGGTGGGAATCCACCTGGGGATTTTCAGGCTGGTTTCCTGGGAAGGGAGGCTGTGTGTCTGTCCATCTGCCCCCAGCAATATCGATCAGTCTGCTCAGACTAAATACGCCCCGGAGGTGCTGGGAGGGGGGAATCTTGCAGTGGCTGAGTGCACACGGTGTTTGAACAGCAGGGCCTGTGTTGCTGACTATTGTATTTAACCACGACAAAGTCACATTCAGAGCCAAATCTCATCCTGCAACACAAGGCTGCCCCTCTGCATTCCCCCACTTTGCTCCATAATCCGTACTGCAGAGGGAAAACAGGGAAAGAGCCTCATCTCAGTCACCTCTGGAGACGTGGGCACAGAGGCAGAAGTGGAGGCAGATTTGGGGTGAGAAAGTGGAGCCCACAGAGCTCAGGGCTGCAGCCTGCCCCACACAGGCTGAGCTCTGGGAAAGGCAGTGAGTGCATCTGGAAAAGGCAGCTGAAGCCTGCAGAAAGTGCATTTCTGCCTGTGAATAAATAAAATGATATTTAACCTCCTTCCCAGGCGCGCTGTGAGTGCGAATGTTTGCAAAGCTGTGAGATCCTCGCTTGAAAGGTGCTGTGAAAGTGCAAAGTATTATTAATATCCTTTACCTTCCTCCTAATAGACTGAGCATTCATGCTGGGGAATTTCTGGACATAAACCAGACAGCTGCAGAATGACAGCTCTTGAAAGCATCTATGATTTATTTTCTGCTCTTTAATTCCATTTTGTATTGAACACACATTTGTCATAGGGCTCTTGTTCCACAGGGCCTTTTAAGTCTAAACCAGACACGGGGACCTGATCCTTTCTGGGATAAATTTGCCCCCACTTCCCTATAGCCATTTGCTGATTTACACCGGGAGAGAACCTCAGTCCAAGCCTTTTAATTGAATTTCCATTGCCTGGCAAGTTTTGGTGTAAAACCCCAGTGGTTTTAATGACAGATAAGACTCTCCCTGTCACCGTCTGGCTGCAGTTCTGTCAGATCTCTTCGAGCCACTGGGCGTCAGGTCCTGGGAATGATCCCATTTTTGCAGGAACCCAAGGCTCTGGATGGGTTCCCTGGCTCTGCCTTTTCCACTTTGCTTTAAACACGTTCAGCTTTCAAGCCTGGGCCTGGAAGCCGGGAGGGCTGGTGTGGTTCTTTCACGTTGCAGGGATTTTTGTGAAATAAAAATAGCTTCCTGCACTTTTTTTTGAGGGGGAGAGAAAGAGTTGGAATCTTGCAGTAGCTGAGTGCACACAGTGTTTGAACAGCAGGGCCTGTGTTGCTGACTATTGTATTTAACCACGACAAAGTCACATTCAGAGCCAAATCTCATCCTGCACCACAAGGCTGCTTCTCTGCGTTCCCACACTTTGCTCCATAATCCGTACTTGCAGAGGGAAAACCGAGGGAAAGGGACTCACCTCAGTCAGCCTGGATTAAATTTGGGCTGAGTCACATCCACACCATCCTTTCAAGCTGCCCTTTTACATCCTAGAACTCTGGGATACCAAGAAACCCATTCAGAGGGGTTTGGAACGATCCTTTTAACCAGGCTTAGCCAAACGTCCCTGGAGAACCAAGCCCTGATCCCGCACAGCCCAAGCAGCCCTGGGGATCCACTCCTGGCCAGCACATCCGACTGGAATGGTGTCACCTGCTGGGGAAAATCTCTCTCTGGGACACTGAGAGAAGCAGGTTCCTCCTCTGGGACAAAGCTTCTCCACCTGGAGGAGAAGGAGGAGCAGGAGGAAGATCCTGCGTCCACATCATGGCCCCTTTGGAGCAGCTGATTCCCTGGAGTCAATGATCTGACCCCAAAAAGAATCAGAGAAAACTGAAAATTTTCACTACTTTTCAGGAAGGAAATTTGTCCCCATTTTGAAAAGAATTTTTCTGTTGGAAAAAGAATTGCTCCCTTTCTTTTACCAGGATCATCATATGGCATTTCCATTAATGTTACATTAGGGCAAAACCATTTATTGATTGAACAAACCAAAATTAACATCTCGGTTGGTGGAAATTTCTGAAGGTTTTGCTTTTCTCAGTGCAGGACTCTGGGTTTTTCAGAGAATTTCCCCAAAGATGGCTCTGACAGCTCCGGCTGTAATAATTCAGAGGGATATCCCAGGGGAGCAGTGGAAGTCAGAGCCTGGCTGCAGAGAGGACATGGGAAAAGGCAGGGATTGCCTCAGACCTCGTCCCTGTTCTCCTGGTTTTGGTCACTGGGAGAGCTCCGGCTCACTCGGATAAATTGGGATTTCATGAGGCTTTTCCAGCTTTTCCCGTGCAAGCAGCACCTTGTGTACAACAGGGGCAATGCTGGGGACTGAGCCTGGGGGAAAGGTCCCAACAGCACCAGGGCAGTGCCCACTCCTGCTCCTTGTCCACGGGAGCGGGGACAGGGATCCTGAATGGGGACAGGGATCCCAAATGGGACAGGAATCCCTAATGGGGAGAGTGATCCCAAATGGAACAAGGCTCCCTTTTGGGGCAGGGCTCCCTGCTGGGACAGCGTGGATCAGGCTGTCACCTCCCTCTTCCCGAGCTGTCCCATCCCGCTCTTTGTCCCAGGCTGAAACCACAGTGGTTTGTTTTCCAGTCTGATCTATTTGCAGTGGGGTTTGTGGTTTCTGTAAAAAGGGAAAAAAACAAACAAGTAAAATAAAAATAAAACCAGGCAGATGACATGAGTCCTGTTTTCCCCCATTGCCCTCTCCTCCCTCCTCCTCCTCCTGCTCCCCCACCCTGCCCTCTCCCGTCCCTCTGTGTTTTCCTTTCCATGCCAAGGACTGCCAGGCTGTCATTTCAAAGCCTCAGAGGCTTTCCCAGCACCAGAGGAATGTGCAAGTGCCTGGATCTGCAGGGAGCTGCACAGCCCCACGGCACGGGCTGCTGGCAGAGGGCACTTGGAAGGGCACCTGGAGGTGCCCTTTCTCCCTTTTCCCTCTCCTTGAAGCAGCCTCCTCATGGTGACTTCAAATCCTCCACCTCCCTGGGTTTAAAATCCTCATTTGATCTCTGTGAAATAATGACAGGGCTCACGCTCCTCCTCTGCCTGTGGTCCTCTGAACCTTGGGGTCAGAGGAAGGGGTCTCCCCTTGGCTGGGATGGGTGGCACTGAATTCCACCGAGTGCAATGGCAGGAATTCATGGGCAGAACGTGCCAGGCTCGAGAATTTCCCAAAGAGCCCCAGTGCTGCATGGACACCCCTAGGGACACCCTCTGTGAGGGGCCAGGGGAGTGCTGGAGCTGTGGGAGAGCAGAAAACGCAGCCCTACAGAATCCAAGCCAGCTGGGATCACAAAGCAGAGCCAGATCCTTGCAAGGCTTTTTCCAGGAAAAGTTCATTTCAACGCCTCTGTGCCTGTTGCCTTTTGTCGTTTGATCCCTGCTAGGATGCAGCCAGGAGAGCAGGATGGGGCAGTAACAGGAATTCTGGCTTCTCCAAAAGGAAGTTGTCCCAACGGGAATCACAAACTGTGCAGTGGAGGATCAGAAGGAGACTTGGGCACGGCTGGCCTGTGTTAGGAGTGTCAGAAGGGCAGAGGATTTGGGGACAGAGAAGAGGCAGAACTGGAGACAGATAAGAAGCAGAATGATGTTATGGACAGAGTAACACTTGTAGGGTTTGATTAAGGGGCCAGGAGCAAATCCTCTGGACAGATTTCCTGTTAACCACGGGCCTGTCCCCTGCTGTGACGGTTTTAGGGACAGATCCGGACACTTTGGGCACAGTCTTTAAACTCTCCAGGAAGGCCCAGTCCAGCAGGCAGATGGGGCCCTCTGCTCAAGCCTTGCTCACCCCCAGCTCTTGTTCCTGCTGGGTTTAGAGTGCCTTGGATTCCCAGTACGAATGTTTGATAGACCCCATTTTTTTTTTGTTTTGCCCAAAAAATAATTCCTTGTGCAAAAAATGTGGGAAAAGTTCCAGCATGGAAGGAGGTCAGAATTTATACATTTAATATATTTATACATTTAAACATTCAAGAATAACTAAATTATAATTATAATAATAATACTATAATTGTAATAATTAATAAATAATAATTGTATAAGAAATTTGTACATTTAATAATCCAATTTTCTGTTCCCATGGATGCAAACTAGAATGGAAGTTAAGGTGCAATAAGAGACAGAAAATTAATAAATTATCTACATAATATTTTCCTTGTCTCACTGCCTATTTAGGAAATCATAAACATCAACATATTTTCCTTATCTGTGTATTTTAGTTTTCCAGCAAAAATTTCAATTTCTAGTGACATCTCCTGATTTTATAGCACAACCCCAAAAATATCAGCTCTTAGGCTGAGCGAACCTTTCCCTTGCAGTCGCTGTGGTTCCTGTGGGATGTATTTTGTGCTTTGTTCTCCGTCCCTATAAACCCTTCCTCTCTTTCCAGGCCCTCCCGTCACAGGGACACAGAATGTGAATAAGACAACGGAGCAGCAGCGGCCCCAGCCAGGTGAGCGTGGGTTCTGAGAGGGGGAATTGATGTGTTTGATGTGAGGGGCAGCCCCAGGCCCGCGACAGGCTCAGGGCAGGGACTGAGCTGTGCCAGCGGCTCCTAACGGGCTCTGTTCGGCTGCGCTGCCTAAAGGAGCATCCCAGGCTCGGGATCTGCAGTGTCCCCATGACGCTGAGTAGCCCCAAATCAGGCCAAGAAACACTTCTGGGACTGAGCCCAGGAAGTGGGGATTTGCTTTATTCGGGTGTGTGCTCCTCTGAACACTCACACTCCAACACTTCCTACAACACAATGTTATGGGTAAAATTCATGAAAATTCATCACAGTCCTTGGGACAGGAGTGGTTATACAAATCACTTCTCAGAAATCATTAATGTCATTAACACAGTGCCGTGCATGTGCTGTGTATCCTGGCGGTCGCACTGAGGAATGCCTATTCAGCGATTTCTGAGCTGATCCTTGTCCCCTTTATCTTGACAAGATGGAGGCGAATTCGGCTTCTTAGGTTTTGTAATTAGCATCTGCTGTCTCCTATCAGTGAACTGTGCTTACATGAGTTACCTGTTGATCGCCCCTTTCTCACTCTGAGCCCCCTGGAGCATCCCAGCCCTTCTTGCTGGAAGCATCTCCAGCCATTCCAGCAGGGATTCCAGGCCCCAGAGTGGGGCAGGGGAGGAAGGCAGCCCCGCTGGGCAGGGCAGGAGCTGTTTCCTGCTGCCTTCCCAGCCCCTGAAAGGCTGAGCCCACCTTCCCTGCCCGGCACAGCTGCTTTCCATCCCTGCCTCTGCTCCAGGCCTTGGCTCTCTTGGCACCCGTTCAATCCATGAGCAAACGCTGCAGATCCAAATCACCGCCACCAGAGAGAGGCACAGGAGAAGTGCACAGATTAGGGCTGAGGAGGCCCCACAAAAAGGGAAGGAATTCATTCCTAATAAATGCTTTGTGGGGTTTTCAAGAACCACTCAGCCTCGGTGGAGCCAGCGACAAACTCCTGTTACTCTCATCTCTCTAATGCTCCGTTTGCTCTACAAAGAGAGACTTGGGTGAACATTTCCCTGCCCTCCCAGGGCTGCAAGCTCAGCTGCTAACAAGTGAATCTGAAAATCTCATCTGCTCTCCTTTTTCTTTAGCTCTGCTTTATTAAGGGAAATTTATTTGCTCCTGCTTTGTGGGTGTTCTCCTATCCCACGCTTCTTTTTTCCACGTTTGATGTTTTCTGGGTGCGACAGAGTGCAGGGAATGTCCAAGGATTTTCCAGACTGTGAGAGCAGGCAGGTCTGAGAGCAGTGCCAGAAACTGTGGCTGTGCCATTTTGGATTCCAGAAATACTTGATGGCTGTTTGCTGAGAAAAAAAAAAGAAGGGGCACTTCCAGGGCCTGGGAGAAGGGGCGGAAAGAGTAAAGAAAGAAAATGAAAATTTGGTCTTCTAGAATAAACATAATGACCTGGAGCTTCTTTTTGATGAAACATCCTTTAAATTCTGTTGTGTTTTTTTGTTTTTGTTTTTGTTTTTGTTTTTGTTTTTGTTTTTGTTTTTTTTAATTTTTTAGATCCCTACCAAATCCTGGGCCCCACCAGCAGCCGTCTTGCCAATCCAGGTGAGTTCATTTTACATTTCAGACCCCTGTTATCAAAGAGGTGAATTTTCCTTCTGGGCTGCTCCAGCCTGCACTGGAGGAGCAGCTGCTGTCCCTGCAATCTTTGGGGTGACCTGTGAGAGCCACTGACCTCAGCAGCTGTGACCTCACAAGGGCTTTTGCCAAAATCCTCACAGAAAAATGAGGAAAGTGGTGCAGCATCACCTCAGTCAGGACAAAATCATCATCCTGAGTGTTCTTACCCAAAGCCAGTGTTCCCTAGGAAGAGTTTTATAGGGGATTCAGGTGAGGTCTCTCAGATTCACAGTACAGGTTAATTTTTCACTGTGTGCTGTGGGTGAAATGAAGGAAGGCACAAAACATCTCTGAGAGTCCCAGTGTGACTGTCCCTAGCACATCATCTGGAGGAAATAATCCCTGATTTTGGGGCTAAAGCCTGGCACAAATCCTGCTTGAATGAACCAAACTTGTACACGTGGGATGCCTGTAAGGAAACATCCTCCTGAGGCTCTTAACTTACTCTTAACTCTTGGTTAAGAGGACAACTACACCAAGTAAAACCAGGAGCCATCTGGGGAACAAATCATCCCCTGTAACTCAGATCACCCACGGGAAAGAGAACTGGAGGCATCCAGAGCAATCTCCATGGCACACAGGGAGCACTGGAGGGGTGAAGGACACTGTGTTAACCACTCAGTGAAAACTCTGCAGAGCAGTGTACTCGCAGAAAACCCTCTTTATGCATAGCCCGAGGATTTTAAGGCCAAAGGCGACCATTATGAAATCTAACGTGACCTCAGGCCCAGGCCCAGAACAAAGGGCTGAGTAACTTGTTTGCTGGGAACAGTTTATCCACTCCTAGGGCCGCCTTTCCAAGGCCCGAAGGAGCAGTTCCCAGCCGAGATCGAGATAGTCCTTCTGTTTCCTGCCTTTGTGTGTGCCCCGGAGCAGGAAGGCCCGAGTCATTTCCTTTCCCCCTTGCTGGTGTCTGCAGGGAGCGGGCAGATCCAGCTGTGGCAGTTCCTGCTGGAGCTGCTGTCGGACAGCTCCAACTCCAACTGCATCACCTGGGAGGGCACCAACGGCGAGTTCAAGATGACAGACCCCGACGAGGTGGCGCGGCGCTGGGGCGAGCGGAAAAGCAAACCCAACATGAATTACGACAAGCTGAGCCGGGCGCTGCGATACTACTACGACAAGAACATTATGACCAAAGTGCACGGCAAGAGGTATGCCTACAAATTTGACTTTCACGGCATCGCCCAGGCCCTGCAGCCCCATCCCACCGAGTCCTCCATGTACAAGTACCCGTCGGATCTGTCCTACATGCCGTCCTACCATGCCCACCAGCAGAAGGTGAACTTTGTGCCCCCTCACCCCTCTTCCATGCCTGTCACATCATCCAGTTTCTTCGGAGCAGCCTCCCCCTATTGGACCGCCCCTGCAGGGAGCATTTACCCCAACCCCAACGTGCCTCGCCACCCCAACGCCCACGTCACACCGCACTTGGGCAGCTATTACTAAATGCTTTCATCTGCCAGTGGCCTTCAGCAGTCTGGTTGGACGTTTTCTTTACTCCTGGGATTTTTATGGTTTTTTGGGGGACCCTGAATGGATAATTGTGGCCTTTCTGGGGAAGAATTCAAACTGGATATCGGTTATTCCTGAACCAAACCTTTTACTTTTGTAACTTTGCCTCTTGTGTCTCGAACTGAGAGATAGAAGCTCCTGTGGGCCAGTACTCTGCATTTTCTTTGGGGTTTAAGGCTTGCGTCCTCTGTAGGAAGTGACGATGAAGATGGTTCACCATTCCCTGGAATGATCATTAGCTTTTGGATGCGAGGAATTTTTAAGGATTCAAAGGCTTTTGCCAAGGCATAGATCCAGCAGTGGGTCGTAGGGAAAGATGACCACAATGGGTTTTTTCTCGCTGGCCATTTGACCATTGAGTGGAGGACGTTGGGCTGCAGGGGACCACAACTGGAATCTTAGCTCTAAGGCAGAGGAGGATCTTCACCCAACTGGAAATTAAATATATATATATATATTCATATATATATATGTACATGTATATTTTAAGAAGTAAAGGGCATTGAAGGAACTTTTTCTAGAGTACAGCTTCATTCACTGTGTGTGATGTCAGAAAGCAGCAGAAACCAGAACAAAGCGCGATGCAAAGCCAAGCACAGACATTCCTTGAAAGCAGAAGTGAAGTGAATAAACGACAGCAGGTCCCTGGCTCTGCCCGAGCCGCGGGGCTCTGGAAGCACCGATTCGCGAACGCTGTGCGTTTGTCAGACCATCAAACCAAGGGTCAACAAACCAGAAGGCAAATTACTGTATAAATTATGCAGAGTTATTTTTCCCTATATCTCACAGTTTTAAAAGAAAGAGTAAATAAAACGAGTTGACCTCGGTCACAAATGCAGGTTTGTTTTTTACTATCAGCTCGGTTTGTTTTTGTTTATTTTTTTAATGTAATTTGTACATCTTTTCAATCTGTACATTTGGGCTGTAGCTTTGTACTTTTTGCTAAAAAAAAAAAAAAAAAAATAAGACATGAGTAATGTATCTGTTGGAGATAGGCTTGGTCCTGCAATTGGATCCATGATTGACCCCCAAAGTGGCCAGAAACCTTCCAGATTGCCCCGGGGTTGTCTAGAGGAGAGGATTTTCTGTATTAGTCTGCAGATTAACTCCGCTCATTCCCATGCTTGCCTCGAGGCTGATTGAAAACAGGCCCAACATCTCAAGGCAACCTTTGCAATATTCTGCGATCGCTTCTCACCCAAATCCTGAACTTTGGGAAGATCTTAAACCACTTCATGGACAAAAGGACGAAACGCTTCTCCTTTTGATGGCTTCTGCAGGGGGGTTCTGTGGAAATCCGAGCCCTTGCAGAGTCCTGAGCCGTCCCCAGCTCTGCACATGTGAATGTGGCGCTGCACAAGCGGCGGTTTGGTGCCGTAAACAGAGGGTAAACCACAAGCGTTTGGGGTTTGGAACAGATGTCTGGGGGGCGAGATTTCCATGTAGAACCCATTAGCTGAGTTGTATTAAGTGGCAGCCAATTAACAGGATCACAACTATCTAGTCTAGACCAACCCCTGGGACTCTGCGGGGGCGAGATTTGGTCCATGTGCATCCGATTGCAGGAGGGGAGTCTGAAGGCAGAGCCTTGGAGCCTGCTCAGAACGTTCAACACAAGCACTGATGCCATTATTTAACAAAGTGGGAGGAGAAGATCGAGCTAATCCAGTTAGGTCTTAGTGCTTTCGGGGTGTTTTTTTTAAGTAACATTTCTGCAATAATCGCAAAATTTAAGTATGAAAAAACTACCCATGGAAATGGGGCTTTTGCTACTATATATATGCAATGTACTTTTTGGATATTAAAATATATATAATTTTGCAAGCTATCTTGGTGGGTTTGTTTTTTTTTAAAAAAATGTATTAATGTTACAATGAAACAGTTGTATGAGGAAGATGATGTAAAAAAAAAAAAAAGTGACAAAATAAATGGTGGTTTTCTTCTCTAAGGCATCACATTGTCCCACTGTCTCCCTCCCCTCTCACACCTGCATGAATTTGAATTTAAATTTAGCTAGGAAGGAAGAGAAAGAAGCTCCACAGTAGTGGCAACCCATGCTGATCACTGTAGTATTGACCATTTATCCAGAAAATTGATCAGACCTGATTTGGTCGCGGAAGGGATTAAAACCCAGGCTCTGGCTTTTGTCCATGGAGAGGGAGAAAGTGGAAGAGCAGCCAGAGCTCAGGAGCCAAAGTGCCGAGGAGGCTCTTGGGGTGCCCCAGGGCCCCCCAGGAATGTCTGTGTGTGCCCAGCCTGCTCCTGCTTCCCACCTTTGCCCAAACCCCAGGGAGAGCCCACGCTCCCCAGCATTCCTGAGGTGGAGGCTGCAAAAACAAGCTCTGCCAAGGAATCTTCTGATTGTGGCTAAAGGTCAGGCCCAGGCACTTCCTGCAGTTTTGCACGGTGGCCCTGAGAGATATCTGGAGCTGCTGCAGACCTGATAAAGCCTCGGGAAGCCAGGGCCGCACGAGCACGGCACTTCCTTCCTGCACACAGCCTTTTGTTGCTGAGCTCCAGGACAAAGCCTGATTGCCTCGGAAAAAGAGCCACTTCCAGCGCCCCAGAGCTGCTCCCTCCATGGATTCCACCAGAGTTGCTCAATTTAGTCACAAGAGCGAGCGGTTTGTTGCTTATCTCCGTTGTTTTCCACTGCAGCAGCAGCGAGATTAATTCTGGCTGCGCAGCATCAGTGGAAATATCAAGTATTTTATTTGAATGCCGTGTCCTGCCCGCCTGCCAGTAATAGGAAAATCAGAAGATGAGATTGCACAAAAGCGTCTAAAGGCAGAATCTGAAGGTTATCAGAGTGCAAAGATGGCCCTGATAGCGAAATTTGGCCAGCAGGAACCTTGGGAGGGAAAAAAAAGGTGTTTGAAAACAACCAATTTAAGAAGCATCTGACTCTGGCTGCCCAACGTGTTAGAGGAGCCCTCCTGAGATGGGAGGGGACCAGCAGCACCCCAGCTCAGGTCCCCTCTGTCTCCCTTCGTCCTTCCCTCCAGGGTCCTTGCTGGCATTAATTGTTTCTAGTATTTGCTAATATTTAGCTCTAGATATTAATTGTTTCTAGTATTTGCTAATATTTCACTTTAGACAGATTTTGCCTTCCACTCCCATGGAATCCAGAGATCTTAGAGCGAGGGGATCTCACCCCCGAGTGCCAGACAGCCTCACCCTGCTGGGGCACTGCCCAGGCACCTTTTGGAGCATTTCCATAAGATCTTCATCGTTTACATTCCTCAGGTAGAGAAAGAGTAATTAGACAGAGATTGGAATAATTAATTTGTACCCCAATACCAGCCTGGCTTTGCCACGTTGGAAGCTCCAGGGGTGGGAACAGGGGGTTCTCCCCTCCCAGCCCAGTTTCTGGGACAAAACAAACAAGAAATTTGACAGCCCTAATGCTGGTTTTTGCTTTTCCCAGAGGGATGAGGCAGATGGAATTCAAGTATTTCAGGCTTAAATCAGAAAGTTTACCAGACAGATGGCTGGGATCACATGGTTGTGAGCTGGGAGTCAACAGGGGCAGCAGGAAACCTTCCCTGCATCCAAGTTCAGGACTCAGAGCTCCCCAGGAAACCCAGCTCCCATTGCAATCAGGGGGAATTCAGCTGCTGGTTTCCAGGGATCTGGTATTTCCCCAGGATTTGTTGCACCAGCCCCAAACCCTGGATGGGATCGAGCTCCAACGTGCCAAACTGGAAAGAACTCTCCATTGCACCATTTCTAAACAGAGAGTGCAGCCTGTACCTTGAGGAGAATCAGCGATGGCTTTGCAGGCTCTGAGCTCTGGCTCCCTTGGCTGGATCTCTGGGCTGCTTTTCTCTGTTTGAGCTGGTCCTGCCTCTGCAGGTGTGAATCCCTCCTGTTAAATCACAGCCAGCAGGTTTAGAACCTGCTTTGAACTGGCTTTTGAAGCGGGCGAGTCTGGAGGATGGAGCTCCCGGCTTTAGCACTTGTTAGACGCTCTAAACTAAGGGGTGGCAAATCGTTGCCGAGCCCAGCCCCTGAGATCAGCCCTGTGCAGAATTCCTGGGATCACCCCTGCCCAGCTTGGTGGGTTTGTTTTTTTTTCTGGATCCCTGAGATCCCTCCTGTCCAGAATCCCTGTACACCAGAACCCACCCCCTGTACACGCTGGTGCCTTCCTGCTCTTTATACCTAACAATTGTATTTTAGCCCTGAGGATGAACTTCCAAACAACTGCAGATTTCTAACAGAGCACTGTGGCAAAGAGGGATTTCCCTGTGCCAGGACAGGGGAGAGGGATTTCCCCCATGCCAAGACTTTCCCTCAGTAAAGACAAAAACCCATTTCTCATACTCATGCCCAACAAGTGCACCCCAGCTCAAATGAGATATGAATTATGGGGCAAATCTGCCATAACTTCTGTTGACATAAATACTTCACGTGAGGCTGGACTTGCCCAGCAACATTTCACCCACATCCATGGCAGGAAACACCCTGAAGCTTTGTGCTCAAAGCAGGGATGAACCCAGCCGCTGTTTCCCACCTCCGTGTCACAAGGCGAGAGCCATCAGTCAGTAAATGCTGGGTGAAAGCAGCCAGCTTCACTTCATTATCCTATTACAATAATGGGGTTTTTACAGGCTGCTTTGCTGTGCTGATCCAGTATTTTTTAATAACTTCTGTGAAATTAGTTGGTGAGACTTCAGCCTGCTGCCTGCCCAAGTCTGTTCTCCCACACCCAACCGAGCGTGGCTGCATTTGGTGTTAATTAGAGCTGCAGTGCAGGGGCACCTCAGGGGCTGGCGTTTATAAATTCACTTCAAAGACCTTATTTGTATATTTTTGCACAATACCCAGCATAACATACACATGGCAGTTCTCATCTGTGAAAGCAGAACTCGCTGCAAATAAAGCTCAGACCTTTCTGTCATATCAGAACAGAACTGAGAGACCTCTGGTTGAGGTCATGTGGAGAATGGCAACACATCATTTACCTTGTGTGTTATGTTTTTTTCAACTACAGAGGTAGAAATCCCTGCACACGAAGCTCAGATTCTTCTGTTAGATCAGAACAGAATTCGAGTTCCTTGGCAAAATTCAGCTCTTCCGGCTCCAAGAGCAGCAAACAGAGCCCGATCCCAAACCCACAGAATGTGAAGAGCAAAGGCAGAACAGTTTTGAGGCCATGACAGCAAAAACCCCATCAGTTCTGGATCCCAGAGTGGGGCAGCTGCCCCCAAGGATGTGCCCTGTGCAGGCAGGGGATGGGCACAGGAGTGAGCAGCCACCCTGACCGGGATAAAGAACTGCAGCAGGAAGGGCTTTGGGCAGGGGAGGTTTCCCAGGTGAAGGGACCTTGCTGCTCCTAACCAGGGCCCGGCACACCAGGATTCATTCCTGGAGTTCTTATTGGCAGCAGGAGGAGCAGCCAGGGGCTCTGGCAGCTCGGTGCGATTCCACCACCAGAGCTGGCTCCTTCCTTTCCAGGAACTGCTGCAAACTTGTTATTTGCTTTGGCTTTTCCTGAAGTTTCTGTCTCCTGGAGCTGTTAAGTCCAACGCTGGATGCAGCTCCCCCTCCCTGCCGTGCTCAGGCCAGCAGAGTCCCCTCCCTGCAGCCCAGGTTGGGCCGGGACATCTCCAGCCCCTGGGGACACAGGCTCCATGTTCCAGGGGGCTCCGTGTGCTGGGAGTGTTGCCAGAGGGCACCTCTGATACCCTGAGCACCTTCCCGGGGTTCCTGTCACCCTCAGCACCTGTGGATAACATAAATATGTATGGAGATCTATTCCATATGTACACTTGCCACACTCCTGGCAGTGTCCAAGGCCAGGCTGGACAGGGCTTGGAGAAACCCGGGACAGTGGGAGGTGTCCCTGCCATGGCAGGGGTGGGGTGAGTTTTAAATCCCTTCCAACCCAAACTACTCCATGATTCCATGAATATATATATTTGATATACTAGTGTACTGTAGTGTTAAGACAAATTAAGAGGGGCTTCAGTTTGGGGCAGATGTTCCTGTGAGGGTTTAGGATTTCCCTTAATGCTCCATCTCTGGAGGCTCAGCGAGCTGAGCAGCTCCCCAGAATCCCCAGCCAAGCTCTGCCGCCCCAGGGGTCCCAGCATCCCAACCTTGCTGTGGGAGTCTGGGGAGAAGAATCCTTCTCCATGAGGGGCAGAGGGGAGCAGGGGGGCCTGGCTTGGGGTGGGAAGGAGATGGGCTTTAAGGTCCCTTCCAACCCAAACCATCCTGGGATTCTGGGCCGCTTCCATGGTGGTGTTTGTGGAGCTCCAGGCAGAGCAGCACAAAGGGATGCGATCTGTGCTGCCAGAACCATCCCGAGGGGTGTGATGGCTCTGCAGGCTCTGCCACAGCCACTCCTCAGAGGGGCTCGCACTCCCTGCTGCTCCAGGAGCGCTTCCAGAGCACGGGGACACCTCGGGCACTGCTGCAAAACTCACACAGAGAGAGTGCTCGGGGCCTTCCTGAGGAGGTCTGTGGCAGAATAATGGAATCAGCGAGGCTGGAAAAGCCCCTGAGGTCATGGAATCCAAGCATTAACCCAGCACCCCTGCGGCACAGAGCAGGGAGCAGGGTCTGGCCTGACAGACCAGCAGAGTTCCCGATGGAATTCGGGTCTCTCCAGACCCAGCCTGGCCGTTCCTCACCCTTCCCGCCCGCTGCAGCCGATGTTTCACAGCCCCCAGCCCTCCACTCCCACATCACCTCCAAATTCACCGCCGGGAATTCCCAACACTTCAATACACCCGGCCAGCCCGGCCCGTGCCAAAACCGATCCCGAAATGCATCGAACTTTGCGTAATAAAGCACGGAACAGTCCCAATAAAAAACTTTGCGTTTCACGGCTGCGGGGTTCGGGGCTGCGGAGCGGCTGATCCGCAGGTGAGCGCTGCCATCCTGTGGCGGCGGCACAGAAAACATCGCGGGGATCGCTGGATCCCTCTGGCAGCAGCATCCCTGGGCTCCCCAGCATCCCTGGGCTCCCCAGCATTCCTGAGCACCCCAGCATTCCAGGGGCCCCAGCATTCCTGGGATCCCCAGCACTCCTGATGGCCCCCAGCACCCCTGGGCTCACCAGCATCCCTGGGATCCCCTGCATCCCGACCTGCCTCCATGCTGGGCTGTCACACAGGATTCCTGTGGTGCCTTTGCAGGCTGGGATGTGGCTGCCCAGGAGCACAAGGGCTGGATGCTTTCAGTGCCTACATTTGGCCAGCGGCGTAAAAAAGGAGTCACAAATGGAGTCTGCCTCATCTCCAGCCTCCCCCTGCTCGTTCACCTCCCCCGAGCAGGCAGAGTTGATGCCTGCCTTGTGCAGCACTGAGTTTGTTCCCGTGTGAGTGCCCCCAGGCAGGTGCTTCCACCACAGGAATGCCAGCTTGGCCTCGGGAATTGTCTTTGGTGTGCACTCGAGCAGCCACGGAGAGCTGCAGCCTTCCTTGCTCTCGTTCCAGTGATGCTGTCCCAGGGTTCAGTGTGATTTAGGGCAGGTGCTGGTGGTGTCACAGCTTCCCCAGGCTGCAGCAAGAGGATCCAGCAGAGGCTTTAGGAACTTGCACAGTTTCCCCTCTCCACTCACGTTCCTGGCTGCTGTGGTTTCTCTCTGCTCGTGTGGGGAATGGGAACAGGGCCAGCACCATGACCGTGGATCAAGGCAAGGGTGGGTGCAGGGGGGGAAATGAGGGGGAAATCCCGGCTGTTCCCAGCAGAATTCCCAAGGGTATGGCCACTTCAGTTTGCCTGGGGAGCAGGAAAGGGATGGGACCTGTCAGCTGCCCCTGCTTGTGTTGGGCTTTGCTCACTGCTGCCTCGGGTGTGGGTGAGCAGCGGGATTTCCAGGGGGTTGTGCACAGGCAGGAGCTCTCCGGGCATTCTCTGGGAGCCTGTCAGCAGTGCTCTGCCACAATCCAGCAGGAGCATCTGAACAGTGTGCCAAGGGTTGTTTTTATTATCATTAGTATTGTTATTATTATTATTATTATTATTTAGGGGTGTCTTTTCACCAGTTCCTCCCAGAGCATGTGTGCAGACAGACAGCAAACCAGCACATGTCAGTTTACCAAAAGCAGTTATTTTAATTCATGGCCCTTTCTCCAGCAGTCAGCAGGATGCCTTATTCATTTGCCAGCAGGAGGGTAAATCTATTTCAAAATGATTGAAATATTATGCACAGCTTGAATGAATGTTTAAAATAAATACAGTAGAAGAAACATGTTGTTTGTGAAATGAGAAGATAAATTAAGTTTAGTGCAGACACATTATTCCCAGGCCTGGGTGCTTGGCTTTCCCAGTGAAATCCTTTAGGCCTTAATCCAGCAGGAATGGTCTGATTTGCTCTCCTGAAGGGGCAGGACTTTCTCTTCAGGATTTTGCAGGGTATGGACCAGGCTGTTGGCCCCCAGTTTGTGCAAAGGGCTAAAGCAGGATGGGCAGCCCGGGAGGGAGCAGGTCTTGAGCAGAGCTGGAAAAGCGAAGCCCTGTCAGGGTGAAGAGCCCGGCCTTTGTTTTCCAGTATCGGTTCTGTGGTTCCCTCCAGCCACTTCTGCTCAGCAAGATTAAATTTATTTTCATCCTTTTAACTGAACTTTCTTTTAATGGCAGCAGGGGTGACAGCCCCCGGAATAGCTTTGCTCTGGAGCCTGTCCCGAGTGGCCCGTCCCCGATAACCCCTTCCCGGCCGGGCCTTTATCTGCCGGGTGACAAACAGCTCTCCCTGGACAGCCAGAGGAAATTCCACTCATTGTTGTGCTGCTGCTGGGCCCTGCCTCGGCTCTATCTGCTGCTGCTGAGCAGCTGCCAGGCCTTCCTGGGGTGACAACCAGGCTCACTCCAGGATTCCCAGTTGGCTCCCAGTATGATCCCGCTCAGCAAAGCCCCGGCAGCTTTGGATCCATCCCCTCGAATCTCCCCTGGTCCTGGATCTCCTCCAGCAACACCAAAACATGCAAAAGAGCACGGTCACCCCTGCCCTGCTGCAGGGTTCCCAGGCAGGTGTGGCTGTCAGGACAGGGGACACGGGGCATCCACCCCTGCAGGGGGGCAGGTGTCTTCTCTCGCAGCTGTGGTGGCTCTGCGTGCTCCTGGAAATGGAACAGCACATCCTGGCTCGTGCTGCAGAAACGGCAAAGGGTTCCATTGCTGGCTCGTGAGGAACGTTGAGGTTTAGGATTTTGAGGAGGCTTTCCAAGGACGGTGCCTGGAAGCGCATGGCTTAGGGACCCCCTTGGACAGGCACTGCAGACCCTTTGATTCATTTTTCCCACTAGCCCTGAATTCCTAAGCCAGTACCTAAAGCAGGAATCTTCTCTGACTCCTCATTGCACAGCTGGGTTTGATCTTTCATATGGATTTCCCTTGGACTTGTTATTTTTGTCCAGTGGGGACAATTTTCCTGCTTCTATTAAAGGCATCTTGGAGCACCTCTTCTCCCAGGGGTCAGAGGTGTAGCTTGTAAGCCTTGAGCACTGGCAGTGCCACTTCCTGGGGACTGTGCAGGAAGCCTTGGAAGGAAATGCAGCAGCAGCTCTGGGAGGATGGCGCAGCCTTTTTGTTCAGACCAGTCTGGGACTCTGGACACATCATTTCACTTCCCTGCTCCCTCTGAGATTTCTGTGCATCTCAGCTCTTCATGTTTGCTTTGGGGTTCAAAACTCTCCTTCCAAGGATTATCTGAGGGGCACTAAGGCTGGAGGGGTTCAGGTGCTGTGGTAATTGGGACTGTGAAATGGTTTTTGCGCTGTTGGTTTGCAAGGCTGCAGAACCAGCACAATTTAAATGTCAGGCAGGATTTGTGCATTACCTCAAAGGTCTCACTCCTGGTCCTCCAGTCACAGTTCTGGCCCTGCTGCAGCCCCTTTTGGTAGCTCTGGTGAGTGATGAGGGCAGAACTTGGTGTGCTGGCCTTCCCATGCAGAGGGGGAGAAGGGTGTGACAGTGGTGCGCTGAGGAAAGAGCAGCACAGCTGAGAATTGGCTTTTAAAGTGCTTTAGTGACTTTTGTCACTTTTGTAACATTGCTCTCTGTACAATGGCAGTGTTCACGTCCCATGTCACAGATGGCAAATCAGAGATACCCAGGTGTGCTGGATTTGCTTGGCCCAGTTTTTTCTAGTGGAGGGGGCCACAAAAGGGCTCCTGTGTGAAGCTTCTCGAAGCCTTCACCATGTCCAGCAGAGCCAATCCCTGATGGCTCTGAAGATGATGGACGTGCTGCTGGCCAGAGCTGGGCCGATTAGAGATGTTGGTTACGAAGGAGAAGGGAGAGGGGTGAGCGGACACACGGTGTCTTTGAAGGTTTTATTTTACTTCTCATTTACTCCTCTGAGTCTGTTAGGAATAAATCACCTTGCAACTTAAGTTAGTCCTGGTTTTGGCTGAATGTCTTCTCCCGGGTTTCCTTATCTCAGCTCATGAGCCCTGTGTGTGTTAATTGGGTCAAACCACGACAGAGGGGAAGTGATTTGTTCTGAGGAGTTCACACTACCCTGGCACTGAGACCTGAACACTCCTGGTTCCCAGAGTTTGATTTCCACACTCACACCGTGCTCATTCGCAGCACAACTTTCTCTTGTGCCATCTGACCTGATGAATTCTCCCTTTCTTTTAAAACCACTCAGTCCAGCAGCTTTTAACACTATTTCCATTTTACCACAGCATTGAAAATTGATGAGCCGAGTTACATCACTGGGAAGAGCTCCCAAAAACTCTTTGGTCTGCCACTAGAACTCTCAGTAACAGAATGAGTTGGAGAAAAAATAAAAGCCTGTGAGGAAGTAGAAATCCACTAAAAAAGTATTGAAGCTTCTTGTTGCATTTGAAACTTCGATGTCAAAAATCATCCCCAGAAAATGTCCAGCACTACCCAGCTCCCACCGAGCAGGACTTGTTTCGTGTAGGGGCGCACGCTTGGCTGTGGGAGATGAACGGGCTGGAGCTAAATCTGAAGCCAAATGTTGGTAGGAGGCTCCTGGGCTGTGTTTTTGTTTGAACAAGACCTTTGTGCTTCAAAGGGGAAGATAATCTGTGTTTGCGCTGGGGATTTTTGGGAAGGATACATCCAGAGCTGGGAATTTCCTCTCTCTTCCCAGCGGAGTGCTTTCTGCCAGGTGTCAAGGAATCAGCGTGTTCTCCATCTCCCCACCTGTCTGGAGAGTTGTCTTCAAATGTTTCCCTATTGCCCAGCCAGGCAGCTCCTGGGGCAGTGACCAGCAGCTGAAGGCTGGGACAGCTGGGAATAAGCTGCAAAATTCCTCTTGTCCCAGAGCGGGTCTCTGCTTCTCCTTGGCTTTTCAGTTTTCATTTCCATCTGGCTCTTTTCCCCTGAATGGAATCAAAGGCTTTCAGAGGGGAGAAGTCAGATTTTGGAGCTGGAGATGCGGCAGCTTGGCCCAAGCTCTGTCTTCTCTGTTTCCTAAACTTGTGCCATCTCTTACTGCTCCATCCTGCAGCTGTACCAGCCCCAAAGAAAGAGGGAAGGAGTTGTTTCAGAACATTTAAAAGTGCTCAAGTTCCAGAGCCAGAGAGTTTGTTTTCACAGAGGACTTTGGCAACCAGAAATAGACTTTTTTTTGAGGTTTTGGCACCTAAGTCCTTTAGGTTTCTTTAGCTTTGTGTTCTGTCTCCCCTTTTCACATTCTCATTCCAGCAGCTGTGTATCTTTAACATGACCTAACATTTCTTTCCATCTCTTCAAGCTTTTTAACACCCTTGCTTGCCCCTGGGAACTCCAGTGAGTTGGACATTCCAACATAGCAGCTTCATTAAATGTCCCATAGGTATAAAAATATAAATTCTATGAAATACATATCGTGTAGTTAAATAGTGATCACTGGTATGCTGCTCCTGATTGGAGGCTTTTGAGAAAACAAACCCTGGGTCAGAGCAAACCCAAACCTGTGCTTCTGTTTTGTTTTACTGAGGTTTTTATTAACCCTCTCAAGACCGAATTCTCTCTGAAAACTCAGTCCCACCAACACCTGGCACTACATTTTTGTGTCGCTGGTTTCACTGACTTCGGCCAAGACGAACCCAGGATTGTCATAACCTTTCTTCTCTTTGGCTTTGGCTTCCTTCTCATTGTAGAGACAGAAGGCGCAGTGGGGAGTGTCCACGGCCACTGTCTTGCTGAAGTTCTGGAAGTCCACTCTGTATTTCCCTTCTTTGGTCTTGGACACGATGGGAGCGAAGCGGTAGCCCCAGAGCACCTCCTCGGGGATGTAGGACGTCCTCACCTGGCAGGTGGCACTGGTGGCCTCCACGGTGCCGTCCAAAAACACCACCAGCTCAAAGTCCTGCTGCAGGAGGGTTTCCGCTGCCATGTGGAAGAAGGGGCTGTTCTTGTCTATGATGTGGTAAATGGTCAGCGGGGAGATGAAGAAGAGATTCTCATTGCCAGCGTCCACCACGAACTCGATGTTGACCTGGTCCAGGATGATGGTCTCCCCCTCGGGGGTGATGGTGGTCTTCAGCAGCTTCCCGTAGATGTGACTCCCGATCAGGAGGCTCTTGCGCAGGTTGGCCACGCGGATCAGGAGGCAGAGCTTCCCGCCACGCTTGCTGATGACGGCGTTCTTGCTGAAGGTGATGGTCTTGGCCCGGTTCTTGGACCTGGAGATCTTGGCCAGGATGGCCCCACACATGAAGGAATTGATGATGACGCCCAGGATGGACTGGAAGATGAGCAGGAAGATGGCGGTGGCGCACTGCTCTGTGACACACCTGAAGCCGTAGCCGATGGTCACCTGGGTCTCCAGGGAGAACAGGAAGGCTGAGGTGAGGCCGTTGATGTTCTCCACGCAGGGCGTGTGGTTGATGGCGGGGTTGAACTCGGGCAGGTCTTTGTGGATGTAGGCCACCACGTACCAGAGCAGCCCGAACAGGAACCAGCTGCCCAGGAAGGCCGAGATGAAGATGGTCATCTTGTACCTCCACCTGAGGTCCAGGATGGTTGTCCAAATGTCAATCAGGAAGACAAACCTGGACTGTTCCACATTGCCAAACTCAATGTTGCACCTCCCATCCTTGGAGACGAGCCTGGCCCGGCGCCGGCTGTGCTCCCGGAGGTGGCTGGTGAAGCGTTCCCGGAGGTAGCTGAACATTCCCTGTGCTGCTGGTGCTCTGCAGAGCGAGAAACAAAAACCAGGGTGGTTCAATCTGTACCTGCAGGCCAGGGGGAAGCTCTGACACCGGCTCAAGACACTTGTTTAGGACAGAGTTATATAATTTGCATATTTTCCCACAACTGGTGGGGAAGAGTTCCAGTAAAATGCTAAGGAAACGCACAGTTCCTTGCCTAAGGAGCATTCCAGCAAAAAATAATCACTTTGGCTTGCTCAATAAATTCAGAGGCAGTCAAGTGTTAATATTGTCCTCTGCTCCGCTGTGCAAGTGAAGCCTGGAGCAGCAGGAATTCCATCGTGGGCATGTGTGGGGGAAACTGCTGGGTTTGGAGATCTCTCTGCCTTTTGGGAGATGAATCCTGGGCTGTTGATCCAAGTTTGTGTGTGCCTCAGCATGGAGAGACCCTGGATGAAATAGGGATGGGAAATTCAGGGAGAAAGGGGAGCAGATGCAGAAGGCACAGTTAAGGCAGATATGCAGTTATTTTTAGCGTGATTAGAGATGGGGTTGGAGGTGTGAAATTCAGACCCTGGAATCACACAAGCATCTAAAATAGGATTATTAAGCAAGAATAAAAGAAAAGACTAAACTCCAGCAGGAGAATTTGGGTGTTTGCTCCCCACAAAGGTGATGCTAAGACTAAGAATGGATTCTGAATCTGATCCTTTAAAGGAAAGTGTAGCTCTGTGTCCCTCTTATTTTGTCCTTTATGACTGGCCATGTTAACAAGAGGCACAGGGAATAGGAGTCATTGATGGAGAAAATGCTACAGATGTGCTCAGGCTGGAATTTGGGTTAAGCTATATTAAAAAAATTCCCAGTCTTGGACTCACTCAGCCACACAGGTGTGGGCAGAGGCTGATGCACTGCAGAGCCAGACACAGCCTGGGATGTTCAGAGACCATCCTAGGGCCTGGTTTTGACTCCAGACTTAGGAGTGTTCTTAGAAATAATTGATTTCCGAGTTTATCACCCTTCAAGCATAAAATGTGTCTGGTTGCCAGAGATGATGTTGCATTAGTGCACAGCGAGCCTGCCCTGGACCCACGTGTGCCTCTTTATTTAGCTCTGGTTAAACAAAATCCTTCTCCAGTGGCTGAATGAGCTGCGTGCTGTGATCTCATGTCCTGGGGCAAAATGCTGCAGCTTCCAAACAAAGTAGGGGAAAATATTCCCAGTGCTGAGTGACAAAAGGGTGTTCTGAGCCTGCTGGGTCCCTGAGGAGGAGAATCCCCAGCCACGCAGAGCGAAGGTTTGGGGCTCCTGCGGCTGCTGTGGGTGATGTTTCCTTTGGGAAAACCTGGGAGCGCACCTGGGATCGGGAGATGTTGGGGGCTCTGTGTTTCTGCTGTTACTTTACCTTTCCAACAGGGAGGGACAGACAACCAAGCCTTGGGAATGGCTTTTTTAGAGCAAGCTAAGGATGCTCCAGCCCTTTTCTCAAACCCTGCCTCCGATCACCGGCCAGCCCAGCTTTCCTTTTGGACAGCAGCCAAATGTTTGGGCTCCAATTGGTGGCCATGGACTGCTTGAATTTTGCCTGATTTCATGTGCTTAAGTATTTGTGGCAAGAGCTGTTCACCTCCCCTAAACTCTAATTTCATGTATCCAACATGGGGATAACCCCGAGGGATCCCTCAGACACTGATGGGAGTTCAGGGTGAAACTTGTCTCGTTTAACTTGAGCCATTTCAATGTTGGAGAAAGTCTGTGCCAGGGGTGCAGCTGACACAGGAAAGGACCAAGTGCCCCCTCTGAGGGTCCCCTTGCCACCACAACTGCTTTATGAAGTCCCCAGTCGCTGGCTGGCACTGTCCCTTTACCCTGTAAGGTTAACTCGGAGAAGCTGCCTGATGTCTCAGCTGCCTAAACCAGAAATCCTCCCGTTAGACCCAGTTACAGGCACCAGAAAATGCCTTCTCACACGTTAATCACTAGCAAAGGGGAAATATTAAATTATCAAGGGTGGAGTCTAAGTATAAATTAACTGCATTTTGTAAAGGCAGAAGTAATTCTGTTATTTAATGTCATTGTTAGCATCAGCAGCCCTAAGAAAAAACTTATTTCTGTGTCTCACACAGCTGCCTTCTTTCTGCACTTATGCTGAATCACCTTCCTTTATATTTATAAACTTTATTATAAATAAAATTTATCATTTTATTTATTATAAATAAAATAAATTTGATTTATTGCCCCAATTAAATTAGGGTGAAAGAAGTAAAGGTCACCTTGTACTGTACCTTTTCACCCCTTTGCTGTTGAATTTATTGGTTGCAAATGGAGCTGACAAAGGTTAAACTTTAAGCCCGTATTCGAGGAAAGGGGAGTGAGGTCACCCTTTTCTGAACAATCCTAAAGTTTTCTTTTCCTTTTAATATGTCCGTGTTAAAGCATAGTTTGAGCAGAAATAAAACATTTTTGTGCCGCGCACTATTCCAAGAAGTTTTCCAGCTTCTGACACCTCATGGTGCAAACCCACCCGGTTTCAGCTGGCCCTTGTGTTCATTTTGTCCTTTCCTGCAAGAAGGTGTACACTGGCTTAACCAGAATATCGTGATGAAGTTTTGGGAAGCCTCACCTTGTCCATCACCAGCTGCACGTGCACTCCTTAGGCACAGAGGGGCTCCTGATCTCAGGGGTTTGGTGTGAAGGGGAGAAATCTGCAGGAATTCTGGTTCCTAATCTGCCCACGCTCTCACACCAGGGGTCGTGATAAATCACTACCACAGCTCTGATCCAGCCTCCCCTGGAAACCTTTGGGAATTTGTCTGAGGATCTGGACCAGAAAACAACCCCACAAGGGCTGAGAACAAGATGATCAGTCTGAATCCTTGAAAACAGGTCCCCAGCTCCAGCTTTCTTCTCCTGCCTCTTTAAATCATCCATGGCCCCTTCAGAGGCTCCTTTCAAGCTGCCCCCGAGCAGATCAAAGAGGCAGAAGAATTACACCTCTCTCCAGGCAGGATGACAAAGGAATTCTCCTTTCAACAAATCCCTTGCCCCCACACACAGCTGAAATGTGTTGATTTGCTTCAGCAGGAGAAGAATTCCCTCCTGGATGAGCATGCTGTGAGTGTATCACCGACTGTCTGGAGAAGATTACATAAAGCAAGTTATATAACACAGCAATTAAAGCCCTTTTAATTCAAATCAGCAAAGGTGCCTGGCTACATCCTGGCTAATATTTACCAGGGTCTGTTTCCTGTTGGGCCCAAATAAACAGGGCACTGGTGTCTGTCTGGAGTGTGGAATTCCGTGTTTTGGGACTTGGGAAAGGCGCTTATTCCGCAGGCACAGTGTTCATAGAGGGTGCACTGCTCCTGTTCCTGCACAGGGGGACATTCACCAAAAAACGCCATGGATGAACATGACCTGTCATGGTCAGCTGTGAAAACAAGGACTTCCCACTTCCCTGGCCCAGTCTCGCATTTCCCAGCGATCACCACAGGAAGCAGAAACTTTCAGCTTTCCAGTCTCAGCTTTCCAAGTGCTCCAGCAGCGCCTCCACCCCAAAATCTCAGAGCTGTTACCTGGATTTCTACCTTGGATTTCTGCCTTGGATTTCTGCCTTGGATTTCCACCTGTTCTCTGAGCCCTGCAAGTGCTGACACCAATCCTTGCAGTTCCTGAGCAGCTGGAGCTCCTCTGCTGCCTCTGGAATGTAACAGAGTGCTTCTCCTTGCTCTGACATCCTTTCAGCCAGTTTGTTTTGAGAAAGTTTGGATGTGGGGGATAACAACATTTAATTGTTCCTTGGGCAGGTCTTAGTCCAGGGAAATGGTTTTAATCCCAGCCACGTGCAACCCTTGGGGAGATCAGAGGGGGAAGGTGGTGAAGGTTTGATGGGGGCCTGACAAGAACAAGGCTCCATCTCCTGCCCTTTCCCTCAAGTCCTGGTGCCTGTGGCTCCGCACTCGTTCCCTCCCTGGCAGCAGAGGCTGTGGGAGCCAAGCTGGCAGAACGGGATCATGAGGGGGAGACCGAGCAGCTCCCTGAGCCTTTGCTAGAAATACATCTTTGTTAGGGATTCAGAGGAAGTTCTAAGCAGCTTAGGCAGAAGAAAGGGGATACAGAGTTAAAGGATTATTTTTTTTTTCCCAGTCCTGTTCAGTTCTTTGCAAAACTCAGATCTTCTTTCAGTGCTCTCTGTGTTTTTATTTTGTTGAACTTTCTCTGAACAAAGTATGTGAAATATCCAATTCCTAATACCTTATCAAATCCTTTTTTATGAGAAAAGCAAACTCTAACACTCGGTCTCATGGTGTTATTATCTGCTGGCTGCTCCACTACTGAGCTCTTTGGGGAGCAGAAATCATTGCCCTTTGCCAGCCGCCCTGGGCACAGCAGGAATGAGCCTGGTGGGAATAGAGAGCAGGAATGGGCCTGGTGGGATGGGATGGAGAACAGGAATGGGACTGGTGGGATGGGATGGAAAACAGGAATGAGCCCGTTGGGATGGGATGGAAAACAGGAATGGGCCTGGTGGGATGGGATGCAGCAGGAATGAGCCCGTTGGGATGGGATGGCAGCTGCACCATCCTGTCTTGTTGCTTCTATCACAGGCAGAACCAAGGACTGTCCCAGCTGAATCCCTTGGGAGTGCAGGGACACAGAAGGTCCCTGCAGCAGCCAGCTGGCCTTGGGGTCTGTGTGGGAAGAACCTGCCTGGAACCATCCCTGAGCATCCTCCTGAGGGCCACATCTGCCCAGGGACCAGCCCTGCTGGTGCTGGCAAGGCTCCTTCTCATCCCTGGCAATGCCAGCAGGGAACATTCATCCCTGGCAGCAGCTTGGAGTGCTGAGCACTAGGGCTGTGCCTCCAGAGCGCTGCCTGAAATGCCACTTCCATGTGGGAAATGTGATCCTTCCATCCGGCTCAGTGCTAAGCTGGAGCCTTGTCACAGCTCCAGCCCAAGTGACTGCATTTGCCCAAAGTCCAAGTGGAATTTCAAGTAGATATCCCAAAGGATCTGATCCCCTGCCGTGCCCTCTCTCCTGCTAAACAGAATTTCCGTGAGGTGCCTGAGCTCCCCTTTTCCATGCAGGAGAGGCAGAGGCATACCTGCCTGCCTGGGGGCTGGTCCATAATATCCACTGGGAAAACAGAATATCCCTGGAAGAGATGTCTGCCAGCCCAGATTCCTGTGGGAGCACTCAGCTCTGTGTGAGCACCTCATGAAGAATCCCTGAAGTGCCAAACTGCCCTCCTCAGATGGAGGGGAGGGAGGGAGCTTTCATCCTCCTGTCTCTGATCTGGATGAACCAGGACTGTCCCAGTCCCAGGGACACAACCAGGACATGCAGCGTCCCCTCCCTCCCCTTCCTCATGTCCTGACTTTCAGGAACAGAACCACGTCAGCTCTGACATTTATGGGCTGCAGAGACCCTGCAGGAGCAGTTGGTTGCTCAAGGGACTCGGTCACCCCAGAAGTGCTGCCCTGCCCTGCCCTGCCCTGCCCTGCCCTGCCAGGGGGGTTCTGCCCCTCTGCCCTAAATTAGATCTTCCCATTGTGCTTTGTCCCCATTTTGGAGGGTTTGGTACCTGAGCAGTCCCAGAGGGACAGGAGTGCCCCTGGGAGCTACCTTTCAATCAGATTCCAGTGATTATGTCACTAATTCCATCCAGGAATGTTGTGCCCTGTACTCGTGGTTTGAAAAGATGGGCTGCAGCTCCTCCACAAAGGTGGGGGGAAGAAATAATTCCCTCATGGGAACCCAGGCAAGTGAGTAAATGAAAGAACAGGCACTGCAGCACTGGGGATTCAAGCAAATCTTGTTTTCTGAAAGCTTAGGGGTCAAAGGTTAAAATACTTACCTCAGACGTATAAATAAAGGATTTACAGCAATAAAGACATTACTGTCATTGTTAGCAATTAATAATACTGTAATTAGTGCTGCACAGAAATTAATCCAGGGCTGCATTTGCTGGGGGAGGGTTTAAAGGCTTCAGCTAACTGAGAGCAAAGGACGCATCCCGTACACAAACACTGGGAAGGGCTTGGGAGGGGAACAGAAGCAGCATTTGCTCCTGTCCTGGCCCACAGTTCCTCCTGGGAATGTGGGAATGTGACACTTGGGAAACACCTCTGGCTCCACAAAAACACCAGCCAGCACTCAGCAACAGCACTTCACAGGCACCAAAGAAAACAGCATGATGTTTTTGGTATTTTTTGATATTCTGGTAGCTTGGATATTTTTGCAGTGCCAGGCCAATTCCATGGCTGGACTGAACTCCCTCACTGCACCTTCTGCTGGGACAGAGAATTCCCAGGCACCAGCTCAGGGTGCAGCCACGCTGGGATGTTGCCTCTGGAGACAGAACTGGGAGCTGAGCTGTCTTTCCAGCAGGATTTCTCCACAGAACTATTTCTATTTGCAGACTATTAGGCTTCCACTGAAAGTATTCCATTTTAGTAGGAAATGGCTGTCTGGGAGAAATGATTTCTCAAGCAAATTATATCTTTTGGGATTTTTAATTTGGCCCAAAAAATCCCCCCAAAATAATTCTCATTGTAGTAGAGTTGTGTGTGACGTGTTGTGGTTGCATGAGGAAAAAAAATAGGGATTTAACTCACCACCAGTGTTGTACTGGATTTGTGTTCTGCTTTAGGAGAATTGATTTTGATGGGCTGAGAAGTCTTGAACATAAAGCTTTTTGCTTTTAGCTGAAATCTGTAATGGAGAAAGGCAGGTTTTGTGTGGTTACCTCTGCTCTGTGGTGCCAGACAAAGGCACTGCCCTGGGAATGTGTGAGAAGGGCAGATGGAAATGGGTTCTCACCTGGACGTGTGGGATTGATCCGAATGCAGCGAACCCTCAGCAGTGAGGGCTGCAAGGCAAATGCTGCATAAACACCCCTGAGAAGCCACAGGGGAAATGGGCAGAGTCATGTGAGCCAATTCTGCACATTCTCCATTTTGGTGTTCTCTGCTGAGGCATTTAAGGGGTTCAATCATTAACTCCCATTTGGTTTCTCCAGGCTGGCAATGTCAAGTGTCAGTCACCAGCTGCTGCAGGAGCCCAAAGGCAGCTGGTTCTGGCCTTGGGGACACAGCAAGGGACAGACTTTGATGCCTGAGAGTTTTGCCTGGTTTTCACTCTTCACTCATCTGTAACTTGGTGTAGTTCTGTGCTTCTTATAAAGCATTAAAAACCTCTGTTCCCATCAGCTTTAGCCAAAACAGTAGAAATTCAAGGAGACTTTGTTGCCTTGGGACCTGAAAATCTGTAAACAGCAGTGAGTGGAGAGGGAGCGGCCTGGGGTGGTCACCATCATCACCTGAGGGTGTGATTGGAGAACTGGGGCCGATGTGCTGATATGACAGAACTCATGAAAGGTGAAGAGCTCATGACCCGGGTCCATTTTCGGGTGTAGCCCCACAGGGGGGCCTTGCTCGCCCTGAATGTACCTTGAAGGCCTTGAATAAATTTGTCTGCTTTGTATTCTCCTCGCTTGCCTTGGCCCCTGTCACAGTTACCCTGTTTTAGGCATCAACTTGGCCAAGACACAGGCCCCTGTGAGCACCACCAGCTCTGACCCCGCTGTGCTGCCAGGGATCTCAGTACCCAGCACTGCCCTGGCAGATAAAACCCTCTGCTCCTGTCCAGGCTTCCTTTCCAAAGTGCTGGTGAATCGAAGCTGCTGTTCCTGTGGCACTGCCCCAGACAGGCCCCAGCTCTGGGCTGGGGGCACAGAACTCTCAGCCCTGCTGAGCTCAGTGGGCTGGGAAAGGATTCTCCTTGCTCCGTGCACAGGGGAGCGTGGCAGCAGCACAAGGACAAGAATGAGACAGTAAATGTTGCTGGGACATCAAATCTCCTCACAAGAGTGCAGAGAGCAACCAATTCCAGCTCTGAACAGTAATGGAACACACAGAACACACCCAAGAGTCTGGCTGGCCCTGCTGTGGCCAAACTGCAGCCTTAGGGGCAGGATTTTGGTGTTTTCTTGGGATCCGCCCTGTGTATGAGCCTGAGGAAGATGAGGGAAAGACAAATAAACCTCTACCCTGCGTGGGACTGCCGCAGGAAGAGCTGCTCTGGGTTTTTGGGATACAGACTCCAAAAGGATGCTGGTAACCCTGATGTGAGCTCCACCCCGGGGATCATCACTCTGCTGCCATCTCTCCCCTGCTTACGCCACCAGGAACACCCCTGCCAGCAGCTTGGGAATATTTTCATGGAATGTGAAGAGCACTGTCCTCACCTTAGGCCATAATCCCAGCAGCCCAGCCTTTGGTCCTTATCAAGGTGACTTTGGTTTCTCAACTGGCCACACTGCCCCGCTGCTGTGCCAACCAGAGCAGAGAGCTCTGTCACACCGCTCTGGATAAGCCAGACTCAAACCCTGCCTTGCCAGGTTTCCCTTGGGAATGCCAGCCCCTGAGCAGAAGGATGGGGAGAGGAAAGACTTGGAGATGTACAACATGAGGTGATGGGTGTAGCTGCACTCCCCAGCCCCCTGAGATGGTTCCTGTGAGGATTCACTGGCCTGCAAACAGCAGTTGTTGAGTGAGGCCCTGACTCTGTGGGCTCAGATGTTTCCATTGCTCTCTAACTCCTGATCCCTGTCTGCAAAGGAAATAAGAATCATTTCTCTCCTTTACAGGCAACTGTGAGGCTATTTTGAGGCTGAGGCTGGGGTTTCACCAGGTGTGATTTTACCCCACAGCACCCTCTGCCCTGCCCTGTCAGAGCACTCCAGTTGCTTCAGTAGTAACTGCAGTGATCCCTGGGCACAGCTGCCAGGGATTTTGAGATCTTCCAGGAGCACCTGTGTGCTATAAATAGAATTTATTGCTATTTGTTTCGTAAAGAAGGCAGCTCTTTCACACTTTATCCCTTTCTTCAGGTAAACACGGAACAAAGTGAGGAAGGCTTTCTCTCAAGATCAAAGTGTGTGTGGAGCTCTTCCCTTGGATCATTCACATCACTGAACTGTGTGTGAAGCGTTTTCCAGCTCTGCCTGTCTCACTTCCAGGGATTAAAGGCTGCACTGCAGCCCGAGTTCTTTGCTGCTCATTACTTAGCACCTCTCATCCCCTTCCTTTAATAACAGCACTCTCATAGTAAATCCAAAAAAAAATATAGTTTACAGAGGGCTTTTCTACTCTTAGTCCTTCTGCTACTGTTCTGTCTGCTCCTGGCACTGCTGTTGCTTGGATTTGGCTTTGTTTTGCAATCCAGTTGTCCTTGTTTCCTGAATTTCTGTGTGTAGGATCACAGTTCCTCTTAGACAGGAACATTAACAGGCTCTTCATGAACACGAGCTGGGTTCCTCTGAGTATGTCCTGCCTCTCATTCAGGAGTTTCCCAGCAGAAGTGTTGAAAGGAGCATCATCCCAGACTTGCTCTCCATTAACGGGCATTTTGGACTGGGGGTTTGAATTTGCTTTTCAACTCAGAAGCAGAAAGACCCCCCCTGATGGCTGGAATCAAAGTCGGGTGGGCCACAGGCACCGCAAGGAATGGGAGCATCTGGGGGGAGAATGCAGCCTCTTGATTCCCACCGCACATCCAGAAAGCAAAGCTGACCCCACGGAATTGCTCAAAAAGGAAAGGATCCATTGAATTCCTGCACTGATGCACTTTTCCTTTGGATAGCCCAGGTTTTCTGCCCTATGAATGCCTTAAATCCAGTGCCCATGTGATGAGCTGAGCTGACACTGAGGCACGTCAGCCACTCCTGTCGATTTTCTCTGCTCCCCTTTTGCTCCCTGGCCCTGCTCTCCTGAGGTGCAGCTGCTCCCTGGCGGGCTGGCACCTGCTGCTGACCTTGCATCAATCCAGGCTCCACAATCAGAGATCAGCAATGGCCGGGAAGATTCCTGTCCATCACAAGTGCTCCAGACTGGGACTGACAGGTTTTGTCCTGGTGCCTGAGGCCTGATACCCGTGATTTTCAACATCTTGTCCCATTCCAGTCTCGTCCCTGCAGTTCCCATCCCTCAGCTCTCCCTGGCTGCCGCCCCAAGGTATGGATAACAGCCCTAATTCCAGGGATTCCAGCACAGCTACAGCCCCTGCTTGGCTTTTAGACTCAGCTTGAGGGCCCAAGACCTGGGCTGTGAAAAGCCTGACTTCAGAAGTTTCCAGCTGAACTCAGAGCTGTTAAAGGCATTTTGTGCTCTTTCCCACAAGGTCTGATGAAGCAGATTTTGTCCATCTGAATTAGAGTCTGCTTGTGCCCAGCAGATTGGTTAAAATGTTCCTGGGATTTATTACAATTTAATGCCATGAAAGCTAAACAAATTTCAGGAACAATTTTGAGGATCAGATCTCAGCAGGCAGCTATTTGCCTAATGTCCTACATTTTACACATCTCCTGCAGGAAGCAAATAGCTTTTAGTTCCATGGGAACCTGATTATCCCCTGAAATACTGGCACTGGAAATTGCCCCTTTCCAGGCCATTCCCTGCTGCCAGGGCCACGCTCTGTGCCCTTGGCAGCTGCTGGGGAACTCGAGCTACCGAATTTAAAGGCAGGAAGGCTCTGCTTTGCCTGGGATATGCAATATTTCACCAGCAGGGCTTTTTCTATCCCAACCCTCCAGTTACTCTTGTGCTCCTCATTATTTCGATGAGTGTAATTGACTTGCACGGCATTCTTGGCTCGCGGAGTGCGGGGAGTGAATTATTGACCCGTCACATGGGTCATTGATGTGAGGAGACGTCGGAACAAACTGGGTGCAAAGCAGCTACTTTGCATTCCTAATAGCAAATGTAAGCCATTAATAACCGAGCTGCCTGCTGCACTCGGAGCCTGCACAATTTGGGTTTGACGTGCATATGGCTGAGTTCATCCTCGGTGTAATTTGAAATTCATTGGGCACGGACTTCATCTCCTTCTGCTGCTTGAAAATCTCTCCTGTGCCGAGATGTGCTATGCTAATTCCAGAGTTTATGGCTGACTTGAGATGTTACATTTGAAAAATCAAATCCAATTAAATCAACTTATTACCAAGGTCAGAGACCAGCATTCAGCACATTCATTCCTTGCTATTTCACAGCAAGGAGTAAACTTAGCGAGCAGATTCTGTCTCAGCCCAAAATCAAACTAATCTGTCCTAATCAAAGGGATTTTGGCTGCAGGACCTAGCAAGTACAGTCAATTGATAAAGCACTCCCCAGAGTCCAAATATCTGAGCTGAATCCCCAACTTTCCACATTTTTTGTGTACTATGGGACAAATATTCTCCTCTTCGTGCCTGTTTCCCTATCTGCTCTTAAGATGGAAGAGGAACGAGGGGGTTGGGTGGATAAATTCAGTGAGTGCCAAGTTTTGAGACCTCTTGAGTGTGGAGCTGTGGGCAGGCAGCAGCATCAGTTTGCTGCAGTCAGAGCTGGAATGGAGCACAGATTTTAGGAGAGTCTCAATAAGAGATGCCCCATTGCTGTCTTGGCAGACCCTCGTTTATTATCTGTGAAGGGAAAAAAGCTCTGTGTGTGTAATAGCTCAATACTCTCAGCAAGGAGTGGAACAGAGGGAATAGACTGTGGCTTTTGGAGGGGGACAAATATAAAGCTGATTTGCAGGTCCTTTTGCAAATGAAAGTCTTAAGTTTCGAATTATGATGAGCTCCCACACTGTGCAAGGCTTTGTATTTAAATTACACCATCCCCAAGTGCCCAGTGGCTCTTTCTGTCTCTTATTGCTCAGCACCTGATGCAGCTCCTGCAGGAGCCCTTATGCTCCGGACAGAACAGGCAGAAAAGTGAGAGGGACATTGAATTCTTGGATTCCCTTGATGCACATCCCACTGTCCCATTTCCAGGGGAAACCACAGCTCAACCTGCCCAGGCATCTCACATCTTTCCCATTCATTTAGGGGCTTAGATCTTGATGGAATTTTCTGTGGTGGTGATTCATTCCACCAGCCTGAGGGAACTTTCTCAAGTGGCTCAGGTGCCTCAGAATTCCTCTCATTATCAGAAACTGGCATTTCAAAGGGAGTCGCTTCAAACTTCCCTGGATCACCAGACACACGGGCAGTTCTAGGTACCAAGATTCCTATTTTAATTTCTGCTTCTGTTAAGTGCCTGTGTTGAATCTGGGACTAAATTATTTCCAAAAGTGAAGCTCTGACCTCAGCCATTACGAGCTTTTAAAAATCCTGTATCAGTTTTGCCCTTTCATGTAGGATTGAATTATGCAGTAAACCTCGGGATGTTATTTGAGCTTTCCAGAGTCCTGCTAAAGTGGTGTAAAACCCACGAAGGATTTACTCTCACCTCACTTTACCCCTTCAAACATTTGAAAAGCCCAGGCAGCCCGTTTAAGAGAGGCACCAGAGCTGCAGTTTGTATTTGAGGGCTGAAGGAGCTGCTCTTCAGGGCGTCTCATTTCACCCTGGGTGACAAGATTAGACAAAACCCCCAAATTTAACCAAAAAAGGGAAGTGAGATGGGCTCCTATCGACATTAGCAAACATCCACACACAGGAGGGCCGTTCAGGAGGCAGCAGCTCTGCCCTGTGATGCACATGACGCTTGTTTTTCCCTTTGGGATGGACATTCCAAGGGCTTCGAGCAGTGTTAGGCTGCTTGTTCCCCGCTCTGGGCTCCTCCGTGCACATTTCTGCCCTCAGCACGGAAGGTGGTTGGGAGAGCTCATGAAAGCCTGAGCCAAGCTCAATTCCCGTGCTTTCCTCATGGAATGCTGCAGAGGAAGGGGTTCCCATGTCCCAGCCCAGAGTGCTGAAAGCAAGAAGGGAACGAACGCCCCTTACCTGAGTGAGGCTCCGCAGGGAGGCTGTGCCCTCATCGGCCCCGCTCTGCTCCCAGCTCCTGCTCCGGGGGACTCCTGAAGATCTCTGGGGGCACCCAGAGCACTGGGACTGAGCTCTAAAGCTCCTTTTCTCTGGGGGCAGGCTGAGCTGCAGCCCGGGCAGGGCGGGTGGTGCTGGTGCAGCTTTGGGATTGTGCGTCCAGGGAACGCACAGCGGGCACTCCCGGCTGGGAAGGTGAGGTTCCATTCCCGTGTCAAACTGCCCTCATTCCCACTGGAATCCAGAGATTAAGGGATGTGCCTTTCACAGGGGGCTGAGGTGAGCTGCTGCCAGCAGCTGAACCTAAAGCCCTCAGGAGCTCTGAACTCCACCTGGGAAGTGCCTTTCCCACCACCACCCCGGCAAGAATCCCCAGTTCCCCGGGATGTGCTGCTCACCAGTGCTGGGGTGGGCCCACGAGACTTCTGCTGGAGAGCTGAATTCCCAGAGCTGCGCTCTGTTACATTTCTCCTGGAACAATCAAGGACAAACAACAAATCTGGATGGAGCTGGAGCCCAGCAAGAATCCCAGGGCAAGGAAATGAGGCAGGAGAGCCTCTTTCCCCCACCTGTCTCCCCAACTCCCACCCAAACACAAATCCATGATTAAGGCTTCGTGCCCTTTGCCTTCATCCCTCCCCACTCCACACATGGCTCCCACCACGCAGGGCTGCGTTTCCAAGCCCCCACATGCTCTCCCCTCGGTGTCTCCTTGCCAGCCCTGGTTGTGTCTGCAATTAAGGACCTCCTGCAGGAGCTGCAGTAGATGCCGAGCAGTAAAAGGCACAAAGAGCCACTGGACAATAATTTCAGTACTCAAAGAGCCCATCCCTAGAGTTCCATGCCCTCAGCATCCAGCTCCTCCCTCCTGTGCTCTGTGCTGCCTTGTCCAGCTCCCCTGGACTCTGCCTGGTGGGGTCCAACAGCCCCAGCTGTGATCAGGGATCCAGAGCCAGAGGCTCTGTCCCTGCCTCAGGAGCAATGTCCTGTGCATGGAGAACACCTGGGAACTGCGAGAAGCTCTTACACTGCACCTTGTTGGGCTTTGGGAGCAGAGTTTAAGTAAGAGTGGCACCTATGGAAAAAGGCTGTGGTATAGGAAATACAGGCCAAGTTCAGAATGGCCACTTGTTCCTTCATGCTCATTCAAACCATTACCTGGTTATTGCTGTAATTCTAGAACAGAGATTTCTCCCCCTCTTGTGCACTGAAGGTGCATGATGCAGAAAATTGGTTTGTTTAAGTAAGAGCTCTCATGGTGTCTTTCATCCAGTGTTCTCCGAGAACATTCCTAATAATTCATTAAAGCAGCACTGTCAGCTGGAACACTTTTAATTACCATTTTCTGACAAGTCAACCCTTAAGTGGTATGCCCTGATTTTTAAATTTATTACTAACACATATGCAGATTTTTCTTTTTCCCTGCTGATGTTTATAAGGGTTGAGAAAAGCAATTGGCTGTGAGATGAAGGAAGTGAACCATGCACTACAAGTTGTCATGCCCCAAATGGAAGATGATTTAAGGGCGGTTACTTTTTTTAACTTTAGAAGTTTTGAGAACCCTGTCCTGGAGCTTTGAGCATCTCCTGCAGCTGAGCTGGGGGAGCTTCTGCTCTGAGCGGTTGGTGCTGGGGAACTGAAACATCTCCCAGTTCAGGTAGGGCTGTGAAAACTCTGAGCTGCTGCTTGTTAATTGTCCCCTTTCACATGTTTAATTAGCCCTTCCAGGTTCCTTCAGTCACTCTGGAGCCCAGCTGGCTGCTGCTAGCACAGGGTTAAACAGCAAATCGAACGTGCTCTGAGCTTGTACCAGCTTATCCCGGCCCTGTTTTTCACAGAGCTGCAGTTTAGGGCCCTTCCAGCTCCATGTCACTGTCAGAAATCCACTCAGCGTTCCCAGAGAGGAGCAATGCCTGAATTGCATTTGGTGTCTGAGGTGGCTCCAGCAGATGCAGAGGTTTTCTTTGGCAGCGCTCTCCTCAGCAGCTGTTCAGTGGCAGCAGAAACAGAGGCAGAGAACTGGAAAAGGGCTGCCCGGGGAGAGGTGAGCCAGTGACAAGGCAGGCCAGAATCCACACGTGCTATTCCACCAAGAAATGGATTTTTGGGTTCCCTTGCTGTAGTCCGGGCATGACAATTTTGTGCAAGGAGACAGAAGGGAAATACGGATTTCTATAGGGAAATACGGTGGGAAAACAGTACAAGAGAGCTCCTTACCTTGTGTCTTACCCAGTGCAGGTGCCTGCAGAGGGAAGGTGGGAGAGGAGCTGCCCGTGTCCCCCACACCAGGGAACTTTCACAGAACTCGGGTCCAGCAGCTCCTGCATCAAGGGAGGAGAGCCCAGGGCCCTCCTTGGCTTTTATGTGTGCCTGTGGCAGCTCAGACTGGCTGCCAGCTCATCTGCATGCAAGGGCTCATTAATGCCGGGCCTCGTTTGTGCAGGGCATGTGGAAGGCAGGGCATGGGCTGCAGGATGGGGGGAAAGGCAGCGGAAGAGTTGGGCTGCCACAGTTAAAGAGTAACGCGGCCTCACCTGGAGGAGCTGCTGTCACCAGCACCTCAGCCCCGTGTCCCACCCCGCCAGCACGGGCACAGCACAAGTGCCTGGGCCACCTGAGAGCAGCAGGCCCTTCCTGGGCATGGGGAGATGCTTTGGGCAAGAACCAGGTGCCTGTTGATGTCCCCCGTGCTGCAGAACCCTCTGCAGCCTGATTGATTTTGGCTGTGCTCTATGAGCTGGCTGTGGCCGTGCCCAAATTCCTGCTCAGGCTTTGCTTCCCAGATCCGAGATGGAGCCCTGAGTCCATCTGAGCCCTGTGCAGAGGAGGGACTGCAGGAGTGACCCCACTGAGGCTGCAGGGGTGACCCCAGTGCCATGGGGCTGCAGAAGTGACCTCAGTGAGGCTGCAGGGGTGACCCCACAGAGGCTGCTGTCGCTCTCTCTGCATTGCTGGTGCCTTGGAGCTCAAAGAAATGTCCACCTCTTGTAGCTCCCAATCCTCTGCATCTTAAAGGAGCAGGTAACCGAGGCCTGGGGTGATCCCACTCACCTGCAGGCATTCAGAAATGAGATATCTGATATAGCCAGGTCTGGTTCCCCTCACGCTCAGGAGGCTTCTCCTCTCCTCTCTGACAGGTGTCCAAAGCTGCACTGCCTTGTAGGGGTTCCCAACCCTTTCCATCAGCAGGGAGAGGGCTTGGATGGCTGGGGCAGGTTGTATCCCCGAGCTTTGGAGGCCCTGCTGGAAATAAAGGAGTTCTTCCCTCAACAACCCCCAGCCTGGAAGCTGCTGTTCCCTTGGGGACGGAGCAACAAGGACCCGGTGCCTCCGGCCACCACCAAAGACAGCTGGAGATGGGATCCTCCGAGGCCTGAGGAACCTGGAACAGGATTTGTATGTTCAAAAAACGTTCTTTAACGCTTGGGCAGAGCCAGGTGTGCTCAGAGTTGAACGAGAGGAGCATTGTGGCTCAGGGAGGCCGCGTTTGCCCCGCAGCACTCCGAGGACAAAAGCACTGGAACAAGGAATTAACTCTGCTATCAGACACCCCTTTGTCCTAATAGCTCCATCATTAATAACAAATTTGATCACACTCAGGCAGCCCTTTTCATCTGCAGAGCATGTCAATCCATCTGTCACACCTCCTGACGTTCCTGGCAGGCAGGTGGGTTACACAAACCCCTCTGCGCTTTTACAGCACCAGCAGCTGAGGATGGAATTGCTCCAGACCCTTCACCAGGCACTGGTTGATGAGCTACACCCTGAAAGAACCTGGTGATTTTTATACCCTTCCTACTACGTGCAGGATTCCCATCCTTTTCACCTATTGGCGGTTCATGATGGCACAAATTAATTTTCTTGCATCACTTAACACGCTGCAGATTGTTTAACATAATTTTCCAAAGCATCTGGCTGGTTCTCCTGCACTGAAACTCAATGGGATTTTCCCTTCTAGCTTCAAAGAGCATAGCTGAGCCCTTAAAGGGATTTGCTTCTGTTAAATATTATCCTCAAAACTGAGAAATTAAAAGCAAATGGGCTTTCTTCCTTTTTCCTCTAAGACATGTCAAAAGAATATTATAAAAAAGAATAGCCTTCTGCAGCTTTCAGAGACTCCCCAAGTGAATTTCAATTGCAGGTTTTTAGGAAAGAGTGTAATTAACAACTTTATTCAGTCTGAAGCCAGAAAATACTTTCTATATTTAGCATAGAAAAAAGCAGAGCAGGAGGAGGGGGAGTAAATGACCTAGATTTTCACAAGTGACAAATGACTCTGAGGTGCTCGGAGCCCCCTGGGATGGCAGGGATTCCCACAAAGTGCAGAAGGACTTCTCCTCCTTGTCTCTCATGTTGGACATTCGAAACCACCCAAGGCACCCTTAGAAATCCAAGGGGTTGTGTTTGTGAAACTGTTTATTTTATTCACCTCAGGTAATAGTCCCAAACCTGCATCCATAACCAAGCAATTAAATCCCATTTTCAACAGCGACCTTGCTGTGCCGGCAGCTCTCCTAATTCCCGACGTTGTCCACTTTTCTGAGCTTCTTTCATTGTTTTCCTGGAAGTGTGTGCGATGAGAGCATCTCCCACCAGGAAGAAATGGGGAAAACAAAGTGTGACTGAGCTCCCATCTCCAGAATGTCCCTTGCTATATTTGCATTTTCTTCTTGTCTTTCAGTGTTGTGTTTGCCACGATAAAGGCAACATTTTCTATAAAAAGCAAGAGCCCGCTTGCCTACCAGCAGTTTTTCTGTCTAAATGCTGATAATCTCTGTTCTGTCAAAGAAAACATCCAGTGCTTTTATCTCTTGGAATGGTTATTTATGGAGAGGTCTCTCGAAGATGCAATAAAGATATAGATGTTAAAAATAGGAGGCGAGTGAGTCCTGCAGGCGGTTGTTTATTCATTAACCTCGGTGCAGGGATCCTGGCAGCCTCCCAGTCCTTATTTACTGTGTGCTGAGCACAGGAGGGATTTGAGCTCCAGCGCAGTCCCAGGAGAGATGATTCCATCCTTCCGGGGATGAGGCACGTGCCGAGCGAGCTGCAGCCTGAGCTGGAGCAGGGGGAGCAGCAGGGACGGGGGCCTGAGCACTCACTCTGCTGCCTGAGTGCCTCTGAGTCACTCCCAAACTTCCTTCTCCAGGAATAAGCACCAGGGAAACGTGAGAGCGGGGTTTTGGCTCCTCTTGGCTTCCCCACCAGCCTTCCCTAAATAAACCAAGCATGCAGGCAGGCCTGGAGAGAGCGTAAACCTCTGAGTGCCTGCAATGGGAGAACAGCCTTACAGATGAAGTAAATTGTACCCCACATCCCTCCCAGCACCTTCAAGCCTTGCTGGTAATGAAAGCAAAGGGTTTGGAGTCACTTCAGCCTGGCGTGTCCTTTGCAGCAGGTTGGTGAAGCCTTGTCCTCCTCTGCTGGGTCTAATGACAGAACTGAAATGCACAGGCTGTTTGAATGCTGCTTTGTGGTGCTGGCAGTGCCTGTGGAGACCCAGAGCGGCAGAGATCAGTGGGAGCTGACTCCTCGAGGTCAGAAACAGCAGCAGGGCCCTTGTGTTCTCTGCCCTCTCCTTTACAGAGCACTGAGGGTGGGCCTGGAGAAGGGAGAGCCCTCCTCAGACTTGAGAGCAGGAGAGATGACAACGGGTGAGTTATCATGGAATCACGGAACCATGGAATATCCTGAGCTGGGAGGGCCCCACAGGGATCATCCAGTGCAGCTCCTGGCCCTGCACAGACACCCCAGCAATCCCACCTGTGCCTCCCTGGGAGCGTTGTCCCAGGCTGTCCCTCCACTGCCCCCTGTGAGGGTGCTGAAGACCACCGTGAGGTCTCCCCTCAGCCTCCTCCTCTCCAGGCTGAACAAACCAAGTTGTTTTGTGTCTTTCTGTCACGTTCACACTTCATTTTTCTCTGACTTTCCAGAGAACGGATGATGAGGATTTAGCACTATCTCTGAGTTGTTACACTGGAGCAGCACAGCTGCCTTAAAGAATTCCTAAAGCTGTGGGGTCTGGAATCCCCCCAGGTCCCTGGCAAGGCCTCAGGCACAGCAGCTCTGCTGGCAGAGCCATGTGGGGAAAGTGGGGCTTACGCAACTCTGCTGATGGAGGGAATCATCCCCACTTGGGCTGGAAGGCGCAAAGCTCCTGACCTGCATTTGCTGGGAGCTCCCTGCTCAGCTGGGCAGGGAGGGCCAGGGCAGTCCTGACATCCCCTGAGAATGCAGGGCACGGCTGCAGTGACAAAGGCACCGCTCTCCATCCGGGCTGGGCTCAGCTGGAGCTCAGCATGGCCTGTCCGGCTGGGGAGAGAGAATCTGGCAGCGCGGGATGGGGCAGAGAGCGGGGAGAGGGATGGGAGAAGGGAGAGGGATTGGGATATGGATTGGAGCGGGGAGCAGGATTGGAGCAAGGATCAAAGCAGAGAGTGGGATCAGGACAGGGAGCGGAATCAGAGCAGGGAGAAGGACCAGAGCAGAGAGTGAGATCAGAGTGGGGAGAGAGATGGGAGCGGGGAGTGGGATTGGATCAGGGAGTGGGATCAGAGCAGGGGGAGGGATGGGAGTGGGGAGTGGGATCGGAGCAGGGAGCAGGATTGGAGCACGGAGTGGGATCAGGACTCGTGGCAGCTCAGGTGCAGGGTGTGCCATCCACCTGCACAAACAAAGGGTGTTAATCAGGAGTCACTTCCCTTCTCCAGTCACGGAATCCTCTTTTCAGAGAGTTAAGCCGAGCCTACAGAAGAAAAGATAAGGCTCATCTTGATAAAGAGCCCCCGTTCCTGCACTGGCAGCACGTCCTTGTCACCTTCCCTTCGCTCCTAAGCAAAGGAATCCGCGATGGACAAAATGAGTGAGCGCTCTGGGCAGTGGCACTGGCACCTGGCTCAGAGGTACCTGAAATTGCTTTTTCTGCATCAAGATCGAAACACAGAAGTTTGAAAGCCTCTGTGCAGGGAAGTGTTTGAAGCCGTTGAAGAACTGGCCACCAGTTAACAGCTGCTGGAGTTTTGTTTCCAGATTTTCCTCTGGGTTTGTCTGGTGGCATCCGGTTTCTGTGGGACATGGGAGCTCTCACCCCTCTGCTGTACATGGTGGTATTAAAAGTGTTAATTAGTAGCCGCAGCTCAGTGGCAAAGTTAATTAATTGGGTAGAAGAATCAGCACAGATGTCCCAGGTATACACAACCTACCAAGGTTTTTTCTGAGCAGCAAATGATCAAATATGCTGAAGCCTTAAAAGGAGCTCACACTTCTGTTCATCCTCTGTGTGTTTCCTTTCACTTTGGTTTCCAAATAAACACTTCTGGAAGCTCTAAAAGGGCATTTATGGAGGTTTAAGTTGTTCCCAAGGGCCTGAGATGTTTCTAAAATGCCATTTGTGAGGTGGTGTCCCCACACCGAGCCCTGAGAGCCCCAGGGCTATCAGATCTAGCTTTGCTGGGAGCACAGCTGTGTCTCCACACAGGTTTTCCTCTGGAGCACATGATATCCTGCTGGCCTGAGCCAGCCTGGGAGCTGGATAAGGAGCAGGGTGGCACAGCCAGGCATGGGGATTGTCTCCTGTCTGCCAGAAGGAGAATACCCAGCAGGAAATGAGCAGATCAGGGTAGATTTGGCTTACTTCAGTTGTCTTCCTGGGGCTGTGTTAAACATCGCCAGCAAAATTCAGATGGGAATAGAAAATGATCTCTAGTTCTGGAGAGCAGGGTTCTGGAGAAGCAGATACGGACTTTCTGGTAGCTCTGTTGTCTGTGCCTCAGCTTTTCCACCCCTTGTACTTCCCAGATGAAGAAAGAAGAGTTCAGGGCTACAGCCCTGCCTCCCCTGCTCAGCAGTAGCCACTCCTCATCCTGCTGTTCCTGCAGTCCATTGACAATCCAAGGAGCTGATCTTGCTGCTCCTCAGCAGTTCCCAGATATCATCAGGAGCTGCTGATGGTGGCCGTTGTCCCCCCTGGGTCTCCAAGGTCACTTTTTGGGTCAATGGCCAAGGGACCATTTTAGCCTTCCCTTCCTTCCACCTGCAGGAGTTCATTCCATCTGCTGCCTGTTTGCCTGGCAGCCCTCAGCTGCATTTCACAGACTGTTAGACTCAGGTTTTTCTTGGCTTTGATTATGATTGCTGTTTCATTTTGGACAGTGGCAGTGGGTGCTTTGAAGAGAAATAGTGCAGCACAGTCCTTCTGCGAGGTAGAACATTCCATTGTGCTTCACACCGAGTCCCTGCAGGTCCCCAAGGGCTCCATCAGCATTAATAGAGGAAATTCACCCTCTGAGAATGCAGTGCAGCGAGAGAGAGAGAGGCAGGAAGCAGTCACCATCCCATTTTTCACAGATGATAACCAAGGCAGAGAGAGGCAAAGCAAGGCAGAAAGCCTGGTTTGGTATCCTGACCCACTGAAGTCAGACACTGATCTCTCCTGGGAGCCATGAAGAAAGGGAGAGTGCATTGTGTGAAGGAATTACAGCCCTGCTGAATTCCCTCTGCAGATAATGGCTGGGATGGAGCCCACGGTGATAGGCAGAGTGAGGAAGTGAGCAAGTTGTGTGGAATGATTGTGGATTTAGTCATCTCCCAGGAGGAGGAGGGAGGCCCCAGAGGCTGCAGAGACACACAACAGGGCAGTGAGGAAATCAGCACATGGCCTTCACGTGTAGTATGCTCTTTGTTCTGCTCTTTCCCTACCTTTGATTGGTGTCTGAGTGCAGTTCCCAGGCCTGTGGGGCCTGGCACTGTGAGATTTAGGCAAAGCCTCCATGGGAAGATCTGGATCCCGGAGCCAAGGCGGGACTTCCCAGCAGCTGCAGCAGTTTGTGCTCCAGGAAGGCCGTGCCAAGGGGAACTGGAGCCCCTGAACTCCTCTTCCCTCAGGAACTCCCCAGCCCTTTACCCTGGGCACAGCAGAGCTGGGTGGCAGCTCTGGCCTTGTTCCTCAGGGCAGCAGAGTGGGCTGGCAGTCCCACGCTGTTGCCGTTCCTCCTGTGTGTGGTTGCTGTTACCAAAAGAAAAGAGCATGGAGCATCCTGCAGGGTTTTTCCCATCTGAGGCCTGCAGGTGCCTCAGTTCAGTGCATGGAGCATCCTGCAAGGTTTTTTTCCATCTGAGGCCTGCAGGTGCCTCAGTTCAGTGCATGGAGCATCCTGCAAGGTTTTTTTCCATCTGAGGCCTGCAGGTGCCTCAGTTCAGTGCCCCCTTTGCGGGAACCCATTTCGCAGAGAAACGTGCAACACCCAGGCCTTGCTTTGGGAGGGCAGCACTTGAGGAATGAAGTTTGGCTGTTTTCCAGAGGAGTGAGCCCATCCAGGCAATCCATCCAGAGAGCACTGGGAACAGGCAGGGAGCAGGGAGCTGCTGCCACCCTGGGTAAGAGAAAGCAGCCTCAGGTATCAGCTGGACCCGGCTCCATTGACATCAGCACTGGAAGGGGCTGGAAAAGAAGGCTGGAAAAACCACGGGGGCAATGACAGAGTGGCTCTTCCGCGTTCAGTTTTGGCCACGTTGTTCTGGGTGCCACACAGCTTCCCTCAGGGGGCAGCTGGAGGCCTTCCAGAGGGAAGCAGAGCTTCTGCCTTCCTGCTGGAATAGGAAGCAGGAATTCAGCCAACTCTGAGTCAGGTTGGCTCCTTATCTCTCTCGACCTGATAAAACCCTTCTAGGCTGGGTAGGTGAGACATTCCTCTGCTCTTCTGCTTCCAATGTGTCCATACCCTGGGCTCTCTTTGTGCCAGTTTGTGTTCCACAGAGGCTCTTTCTGAAGAGGAATTTGATTTATGCCCAGGCAGAAACCTCCAGCTCTTGTACCAAGATTTTTGGGAGGTCTCCATCACTCACACTGAGGTGAAACTTGACTCTGCACAACCTTTTCAGTAAATGGTAGACGTGCCAAAGCACGTTTGTCTCGCACAGTACTTTTTAAAATTGTGAGCTCTTATCTAGGCCACATATATGGGTAAAGAATTTTAAATCAGCACATCAAACAATGGACAAAGACCTCATTTCAGTAAAGCTTCTGCTTCATGCTCAGAATCATGGAATGGTTTGGGTTGGAAGGGACCTTAAAGATCATCTGGTTCCAACCCCTGCCACGGCAGGGGCACTTTCCACTAGAAAACTTATGGTTTACAAAAAAAAAAAAAAAAAAAAAAAAAAAAAAAGAAAAAAAAAAGCTCAACCTTTCCTTGCAAGCAGGGTGTGTGGTTCAATAATGTCCTAGAGATGTGTGGCTTTACCCTGAGGCTGGGCAGGAGAGGAAGAACCAGTGTGGTGGTCCACTCCCCTCTGCTGGGCTGTGCAGGGACTGCTGAGGGCAACGCTGGCTGGTTGTGGTGGGAAAACCTCTGGAAAACATGAAATAAATGTGGAGGAGAGCAGGGGGAAAGTGAAGCTTTGGGCAGGAAATGTTTTAGCGTTTCCATGCCATACCTGCCTGAACCCCACAAAACTCCATCCTGCTCCTTAAAAAAGGGCCAGTGTCGCCAATTCAAAACAGCCACTCAACCTTTTCTTAGAAAATCTTCAAAACTTTTCTTTGGGAAATCCAACCTTTTCTCGGATGGCAAAACCCTTTTGCACAGCAAATGGTGGAACCAGAGCAGCTGAACTTCCCCTGCAGCTGTGGTTGTCCTGCTGATGTTCTGGGGCTGGGGGAGCTGAAACAAGGGTGGTGGTAGCACTCCCTGTCTGTTGGCTTTAGCAGTTTTATCTCAGATTGAACACAGCTCAGACAAGAACATCGTCTGGTCCAGACACAGCAGGGAATTTTCTTGGCCTTGGCTCAGAGTGCTGGATAAGTCTTGGATAAATCACCCAAAGCAACAACCGGAGCCCTTCTGGCAATTCAGGGACTTGACTGGGTGACAAGGTGTGTGCAGGCTGTCAGCACAAATGAATCAATTCCCCATGAACGGGACAGTGCAGAATCCACAAGTTCCAGTGGTTTTGTCAGTGTGGAATCACCACAGCCCAAGGCAATTTCCGTGCTGAGCTGACATAACCCAGTGCTCTTGCTTGGAAATGTTCTGACATGGAAACGCCTGGGGAGCTGCAAGAAGCCTCACCAGAACAAAGACCATGTCCATATGGCATCATATTTCCTGGGAAAGCTTATTTTTATGCTTTTTGACATGTCTACAGTTCTGGTGTTATGCCTCATTTACACTGGTACGTCCTGGGAAATCCAGTCAATAATTCCTCGTGTCTGCTCCTGCACGGAGCAGAGGGACCCTGGAGTTGGCTGAGTTATGGCTGTGGTTGTGTTCCACGCTGAGAAGGTTTTATAAAGCTGAGGTTATACTGATCTCCTTCATCTTGGGCTCAGATACATCAAACAGAGGATGAAATTCATGACTAACCAGAAAGTAAAGTAAATTTCATCCATCTGGGTGAAGCATCTTTTCTCGCACAATTTTAGCACCGAGCAGCAGTGAAATTTGGAGTTGGTGCGTGGAGTGGCACAGGAAGAAGCCCCAGGCAGATCCAGGCAGAAGGGAAAGTTCCACTGAGTGACTGTGGGGTGAATCCAACAGTTTTGCTGCAATTTTAGAGAGGTGCTGCTGCACCGTGGCAGTACAGGAGGGAGCCCTCACTGAATCCTGCATCATTCCAGGGAGGGTGGAGGTTGCAGAGGACCCGGGTTGTCTCCCAGCAGCCCAGTCTCATTTCCAGGACTGCCTGAAAGGTCTCCGGCTCTGATTTGCATCAGGGTTCCACACAGGTCACAGCAAAACTCATCTGATCACTCCTCGGGAGGACTGGGAACATTTGGAGGGAGATCTGCCCATTAAGGGTTCCCCAAAAGTGCTGGGCACTGCCCAGGCTCCCCAGGGAATGGGCACGGCCCCGAGGCTGCCAGAGCTCCAGGAGCGTTTGGCCAGTGCTGCCAGGGATGCCCAGGGTGGGATTGCTGGGGGGTCTGGGCAGGGCAGGAGCTGCACTGGATGATCCTGGTGGTCCCTCCCAGCTCAGGACATTCCGTGATTCCATGAAAAGCTTGAGTTCCAGGAGGAACAGCTGGCTATCCCAGCTGGAGAGGGCAGGGTCTGGCAGGCCTGGGCAGCAGCTGCCTGCATCCCTCCCTCCTTTTTCCAGGGAATTCAGGTCCCACAGTGCAGCACCTTTCTCTGGGCACACAGCTGTGCCCCCAAGGCTGTTCCCGCTCCAGCCCAGCCCTGCAGGAACACAGGGAGTGTTTGGCCAGGGCTGCCAGGCCCTGTTGGCACAGCCAGGGGCTCTGGGGCACCTGAATCCCACAGCAAAGGCTCCATCCTCTCTGCCCTGTGGGAGTAACGAGGGACACGGAGCCTCCTAGCCCGAGCAGAGCTGGGAATTCAGGAGAGGCAGGAGCGGGGGCACCCCAGAGCTTTGGCACATTCTGTCCTCAGTGCCGGAGCCACTCACTGCTGCAGCTTTATATTTATGACCCTGTGCCGGGGGATTGCTGGAGAGGTCTTTAATTTCCTCTGGTTTCACTCTGAACATGCCTCTCTCGGGACAGAGGGAACATTTTCGGTGTTATTGAATGTCATTTCTGTGCAAACCGAACAGAGGAAAAATATTCTGATAATAACTGGAATATATGGAGGATGGGAGCTCCTGGCTGCTGAATTTTTAAATTTTTTTTATTTTTCCCCCTCTGATGAGAGTTTCAAGGTCAGCTGGCTCCACAGACACAAATATGCCAGGAACAAAATGTGCAGATGCTCAGGAGTGTGGGACAGCCACGCTGGCACTGTAAACAGCCCTGGCTCGTGGCCGGCACTGCCTGCACCCAGCATGCAGGAGGGTTCAGGAAAAAGCACTTTTATCACAGCCAGATCAGGATTTATCTTTTCTCTCTGCTGCAGCATTAAACGTGAGTTATTCGCATTTTTGTGGGAAAACCTGGATTCAGCACCACCTCGACATTTTATTTGGATCATGAGGACGGGTTTTATTCAGAACCCAAAAGCAGTATCTGAGTGTATAACAGCACTGAATGAGTGGCTGGAACAAAAACAGGAAAAAAAATGGTTCTTTTCCTGATTCTGCTGCTGAATTATTGTGTAAACATAGACAAATCTTTCACTGTGGCTCTTGCAGTTCCTTATCCACCCTCTCTTTTCCCTCCTGGATCTGTCTCCTTTTGTCAGTTACTTGTGTGAACTAAATATCAGCCAGTCAGGCAAAAGCTGGCAATATCTTCCTCCAGCAGTCTCAGGCAGACTTAAAATATTAATGCATTTCATAATGTACTTATTTTTTGTAACTGTCAGTCGTTGCTACCAAGACAGGGAATTCCTTATAAATATTGAATGCTGCTGCAAAGTCTGCAAATAAAATTCTAGAAATGGTTCTCTCGAGCTCCCAAATGACTGAAAAACTGCTGAAAATCGTGCTAATTTTAGTAAACTATGTGGAAATCCAAGTTGCGTAACTGTTTCTGGGATTTTCTAATGAGCAGCAATGGTTACAGTGATAAATTTTGAATCCAAGCAGTGCTCGCAGATTCCTCACTGGACACAGACACTTTGGGGACAAATGGAATGATTGGTTTCACTCTCTAAGGCTCCCTTGGAGGTGTAGACACATCTCAGAAATTGGCTTGAAGGTCTGTAATGTGTAAAAGAATAAAACTTAATTGCAGAGGAGATCCAGTGCCCAGCCCAAGGGCTGGAATTGTGACAGAGCAGGAAATTCCCCTGTAGAGCATTTCCAGCCCATGCAGGGAGTGCAGCCAGGGATGCTGTGCCAGGTGTGGCCAGCAGCCACTCCCCGCTCCTGCTGTGGCAGCAGGAATTCCTATTTTGGTTCTTGTGTGGACCCTGGCACCACCATTCTCCCATGTAAAGGATGCCGGGGCAAGGCTGAAGTGAACGGGGAGCAGTAGTGGGTGAGAACAAGGGCCAAGCTGCTTTTAATTCCTGAGAATGGACTGCAAAGAGCCCCAAACATTTAAACCAGCTGGAGCTGCAGGGCCTCTCAGTGCTGCTTTTCCTCCATGGGTTGTGCTTCCTGCTCAGCAACATCAGGAAAATGAATCCACAAACACCAGAGGTTTATGTCCAAAAAGGAGACAGAGGAGCCCTGGAACTTTATTTGAATAAAGGGAGAGGTCATGGGCTTTTCCCATGGGGTCTCTCCAACTGATAGAAGACGCAGCCTCTTTTATCCTGATTTCCTCTTTTATCCCAATTTCCCGGCCGCAGTTCCCTCTCTCTTTCCCCACTGGCTGAGGTACTCGAGAGGTACAGACTTCCCGAATTGCCTGATGCAGAGCCCCTGCTCATGTACATCCCTCCTTTCTTCTTTTCTTGTGTCTCTGGTCCTGTAGTTTATTAACACAGTCTGGGGCAAGTCAGTCACTGGGATTCCTATGGAAATCCTTCCCATTGTTTCTCGGTATGGGTCTTACTTCCCAGCAGACTCGCAGTTTGTTTGTAAAGACACTCCCTTCTCATTCCTTTCAGTGACCACAGGATGTGCTGGAAGAGGCCGGTTATGGTGCCCTGACCCATGCCCAGGGCATCCTTGGTTCCCCTGATCCATGCCCAGGGCATCCTTCATTCCCCTAATCCATGCCCAGGGGATCCTTCATTCCCCTGATCCATGCCCAGGAGATCCTTCATTCCCCTGATCCAGGCCCAAGGCATCCTTGGCTCCCCTGATCCGTGTTCAGGATATCCTTGGTGCCCAGGGGATCCTTTGTTCCCAGGCGGACACAATCCAGGCCTGGAAGGGAGCACACAGGGCTTTGCCTGAGCTGCTTCTGCTATGCAAAGGCAACATTCAGTGTAGGACACTCTCGTGCAGAAACATTTGTGGAATCTCTCAGAATCAAGTCAATCCCCTGAAAGATTCCTCCCAGGCAAATGAAGGAATTGCTGGCTCTGCCTCTCCTGCCACTGCTGGGAAAGCCACAAGCTGGAGGTGAGATCCGTTTCCAGTTAAGGGTTTAACAACTGGCTGATTTGAGAACTGGGCTGTGCCTTCCTGGTTCCACCCTGCATCATCCCATCCCATCCCATCCCATCCCATCCCATCCCATCCCATCCCATCCCATCCCGCTCCACAAAGGGAAGGCCGCTGTGTTTCAGGAGGGAAGTGATTGCAACAAGATTCCCACCTGAAAGAAACAAGGCGCTGGTTTTTGTCAGAAACCTTTTGGAATTCTGACAGCCTAACAAGGCAATTGTCCTCCTAAATCTGCCATCACCAGAGTGTGCTCTGCCTGTAGCTCCTGAGCTCGCAGCCAGCTCTGGAGCAGAGGTTCATTCACAGAGGAGATGTCAGAGATGTCACAGAGGTGTCACACATGTCCCAGTTCACACCGAGGCCCTCCCAGGGATTCCTCGCCCTGCAGCTTCCGTGGAAGTTCAGTCTCTGGGTGCCCTTCAGCCGTAGGTGCTGCTGCTGCACCTGCAAAACAAGAGCTTAATTAGTGTTAATTACCACCGCAGCGCGCTCAGAACTGGACTAACTTACTTGCGGGCAATCCCGGAGTTAAAAGATCCAAGGACTCGGGATGTTCCGGCTGCGGGGGGTCCGTGCCTGCCCCGGTCCGGTGTGGCTGCGAGAGCAGCGCCTCATTCCCTGCCTGTGATGGGATCCTCATTAGCACATCAAAGCACAGCCGGCCTGACTCCTCCACAGCGCCGAGCCGAGCGGGGGAGTTCACCGAGGAAACTTCTCCTCGCCTACTACCCGAGTTTCGTTTTGATTTTGGGGGCTGGAGAAGCCCCAAAACACAAAAGGAAGTCGAGACAGAGTGGGTGACTGTCACGGCAGGAGGCTCAGAGCCTCAGCTCCCGTTCAGGCGGGTCCCAGCGAAAGCTGGAGGTGGATGAGCAATCTCAGGACCTGTTTCCAGCGCTGGCTCTTACAACTCTGTTTTCTTCGGGTGAGGTGGTCGCTTCGTGGCTGACAAACGGGAAGAGACAGCTCTCATTCCAGAGATCAAATTGCACAACGAATTCAAACGCTCCCGGAGGCACCCCGGCTCCCTCTCCTCTCGAAGCCAAAGCCTGCCCTGACTGCAGAGCAGGTTCCCCCTGTCACCGTCCCTTTGGCTGACGAGTGTCAGCGCCAGACTGGGCTCATTTACAGCCCATGAAACCTCAGGGCAATGCAGGTACCTTCCCATTTGGTCCCTGACCACAAATGGGTCTGCCCTGCTGCATTCTACAGGAACCTGCAAAAATCCAAACTGTTCATTTTAGGCAAGCTTTTGATACAGGGAGCATCCTCAGAGAGCAATTTTGTTCCACCAAAATGAGATTAGAGCTTGTTCTTCCACATCCTGTTGCTCTGCTCGTAGTTCCAGGAGCTGAGCATTCCACAGTTGCCATAAATCCCCCCTGTAAAGAGCCCTGGATGTCCTTTGAACAGCACAGCTGTAAGAGCTTGAGAGCAGCCCTAAGAAAATCAAGACGCTGCACTGATGTGAAATCTGTACTTCCATGCTCCTCAAATTGGATCGTTCATCCCATTCCAGCACAAGGGGCTCATTCGGCTGCCTCCTGCTCCTTCCTTTCTCTCAGCATCAGCTGGTGCTGTTCAGTCTGGCATCCGAATGCCACTGCCTGAGGTGAATCCCATCCTGAACAGGAAATCAATCCCTCTGCATTTCCATGTTTCCATCCCAGCCCAAAAAGACCTGAACTGTGCTGCCATTTGGTGTTAAATCAGCCCTTCTGCAGCCCGCTGATCCCTGCAGGTCTGCAGCATATTTCGGACCTGTGAGGCCATTGACAACTTTTTCACCAGCTCAGCAGGGGCACAGTGATGTCACTGGAGCTGCTTTGCAGCTGAAAAACTGCTCTTGGGTCTGACTGGTCTTTAATCAGCACAAATTGGGAGATGTCTGTTGAAATAACACCTGAAACAAAGCAGAGTTTGCAGCGCAGGGATAAGGAAGCAAAAGCATGGGCCAGGGTCTAGGCGCTTCTGTTGCCTTTTTGAGCCTAGAAATTAAATTTGAGATAATTTTACCATAGGAGGTCATAGACAAGTGGATCTTTATCGGAGCTCCAGGAGCAGTTCTGGAAGAATATCCACAAAAGCCCCTCTCCCACAGGGGTGAATACAGTTGGATAGGTTTTAGGAAATTAGCAGAGTTGATTAAAAGCACCAATTAAGAGGACAAGTGCCGATGCAATTCCCCCAGGTCAAGCCCCTTCTCTGGAGTCCCCCACTCCGGTATGAGCTGTACTTGTTGATGAAAATGTGAGTCCAAGACGTTGTTCTCAACCTTGGTCCCCAGGGAGAACCAGGACAGGAGAGAACCCTGTACCCTGCGGGGCTTGGAGCTTTGGAATGTGTTTGGTCTTTGCAGCTGGGAAAAGGGTAGGGAAAAGTACAGGGAAGGCTGCAAACATATAAAAGGAAAAGGCAAAAATCATCGGGCGTCACTTCCTGCCTGCTGATTGAAGAAACGCTCCTGAAAGGCCTTCAGTGCTGATTGAAGCCTCTCAAGAGCCCTGTTTTGTGTGGCCTCTCTGTGCCTGGTGGCGTGTTTGGTGCATCAGCCCCTGGGACAGCACAGAAAGGCCCTTCCAGGGTGTGCTGGGCGGATCAGGGGTCGGGAATCCCGCTCTGCTCTGGGCTGACACCGGAGCAGAGGGCTGGGCACGGCGCTGGGTGATCCCACAGGGCAGGGATCATCCACCTGCTCATGTGCAAATGGCCTTAGGGGAGAAGCCTCCTTTCCCATCTGAAGAAAACTTGTGGGATGTTGGGAAAACTGGGATTTCTGCAGCCTTGGGAGGTGGCGCGGCTGTGAAAATCCAGCCCCCGTTTCACCTCTGGCTTCACCCCGCTTGTGTCGTGGTTTTGGGGCTGGTTTGGAGGGACAGCCACGGTGCCGGCAGATGGCAGTGCCTGTCAGAATTCCACTGTCGGGAGACCAGAATTCCACTGTGGGGAGCCCCGGGAATGTGCCCAAGCCGGGAGAGGTGTCAGGGCCATGGAAGGAGGCCCGGAGCTGCTCCTCCCACGGGAGCTGTGCGGGGCTGGGCAAACCCGCACCCAGCCCAGCAGGGCCCCCCTGAGCCCACCCTGCTCCCCGGGACCCCATCCCAGCGCAGACACCCGGGATCAGAGCGTGGGATGTGGGAATGAGGGCTCCCCTTCACACCAGCCGACACGCCAGCCGTTCTCAGACTCCGCTCCTCCAGGGCTGCCGGCTGGGCAGCACAAAGATTCCTTCCACATTTCCCAGCACAAAAATTCATTCCAAATCTTATTAACAGAGATGAGAGGGAGGAGGAAGCGAGGCTGATGCCATTCTGAAGGTGGCACTGTCCTTAGTGCTGGGGAAGCAGCATCCAGGGCCCTGCTCTGAAAGCCAACACTGGTTTAGGGGGGCTGACTCTCCCACTGGGTGAATTTACTGCTCAGTGCTTTTAAAGTAGGTTTGAGTGCTCATTAGAAATACCCAAACTGGTAACTGTGATAACTTTTACAAGGTTATCACAGACATACCCCTACAAGCTAAAACTAATTCTGCTGGAAAGACTTTCCTGGCAGTTATGAGCAGGCAGAAGATCTGATGGAATTTCCCGGGATTTGATCAACAGTTCATTACCGTGGCCTTTGCTTTCATTGCAGGTGGTTTCACTGCTGATTGGAATTCAGTCCTGAGCTGTTGCAGCCTCGCTGGGCCACCCTGAGCAAATCCTGCTGGAACAGGAGCCAGGCTGGCTGCGCTGAGCTCACTGCCCACACAGAGCTGGAGTGGCAAATACCAACTAACAACTGGAAAAGCAAAACTACATCTGCAAAACTGATTTTTTTAAAGGCCAAAATCCTTGATCTGGCTCCAGATTCCTGTCCCATCTGGACAGATCCGACATCCATGTCCAGAGCAGAGAACAAAAGCACTGATTAAAGGAGTGTGTGTGTAGAGATGGCCTTTCTTCTCCTAGTCCCTGGGTAATATGAGTATTAATAAAATTCAGACCTGTGGTTATTTCCCTTTCTTCAGCATGCCTGTCTTTGATTTTTTTTTCCAGCCCAGTCTCCATAATAAGGTATTATGTAGCCTAGATTTAAGCAGGTTAAGAATCAAGTTTTCTGACCTACGTGAAGTTCCATTGGTTCCATTATTCCCTGTTCCAAAAAAAAAAAAAAAAAGAAGAAATGCAAATAATGGATTGCAAAATATCCATATAGGAAAATAAAAATATTCCAATGATGATATATTTCATTAGTGATAGTGTAACTTCTAAAAAAGAAAAAATTGAAAATCATTCAAAACAGCCTGCAGATTCCAGCAATACCTGCACATTCCTGCACAGTGCTTTGGTTTGGGTAAATTCTCTTTTCCTGAGCAGATAAATCTTCTGTGAAAGCCTTTCTGATGGGCTGTACTGTGTGCGCTCCTGGAACAGGGAATGCGGGAGGACAGAGGGACAGGACTGCGGGAACAGGGCAACAAAGCCCGGGGGTAACCAGGCAGATGTGTCTCTCATATGCAGCTGGCCTGACATTTGCTTTTCAGAAAAGGAAATATTTCACTAAGCTGCGGAGACAGTGTGGTATTATCAGTGACAAAGGAAAAAAAAAAAGAAATAAAAGAAGAAGGAAAAAGAGAAAAAAATACCAAAAAATATACGTCAAAGCACTGAAGCGCTTGGAGAGCACTGCCGGGGACTGGCTGGATCCCAGGCAAACCCCACAACTCCGTCAGCAGGAGCCTGATGGGTGACGGGCACGGGAAACCAGCCAGGGCAGCCACGCCGTCCCCGCTTCTCCCCACTCTCCCCACACTCCCTGGTCCAGCCCGGCAGAGTTTCCACGGTGCCGGTGACGATTTTCACACGTGGGGAATGCGCGGCTTCCGCGCTCTCCCTTCCTCCTGGTTTTCAGGAGCTGCTTTCTGTTTGTGCGGTTCTGAACCAAAGCCACAGCCGCCACCCCCTGAGCAATTCCAGCCCATCCCGCACTCCGGGAAAGGCGATCCCGGGGGGAGAAGGGAGCGCTCAGCGCTGCGGGAGCTGCTCGGGGCTCCTCGCTGGGCGCGCCGGGGAGCTCGGAGGTCTTTCCCCAGCTCAGAGTTCCTGCGATCCCGAGCTCCCAAGGCAGGGATTCGCCTCTCCCCCTGCCCAGCCTCCCTCCCTCCCCTCCCGGCAGCGCCCAAACCCCTCCCTCGCCCCCCCGTGCCTGCGCTCATTCAGAACAGATAAGGCGCCGTCACACGCAGCCTCCGCGCCCTCCCTCTGCCCCAGCCCTTCAAAAGCTCGGGACCACCACGGCTCTTTTGGAACGGGAGAGGGCAGGAGCAGGGAAAGGCGGGCGAAAGAGAAGCCAAAGTGGCACCGCAGCGGCGGAGGGCTCGGGCTCGGAGCAGAGCAGGGAATCCAGGGATACCCGGGGACAGGGGCGTGGGCATCCTCAGTGCCACATCAATGTTTGCCACGAGCACGCAGCGGGAAGGAGGCGGGGGGCAGCCCGGGGATCCGAGGGCGATCCCGGCTCCCTGGTGATGGCATGGATCGGCCGCTGGTCCCGCTCCCAGCCCCGCTCCTGCCCCCGGCCAGCTGCCCCCAGGAGCCGAGGCGCGACGCTGATGCGGAGCCGCTCGTAGCAAGTAAGTTCCCGATTCCTTTGTTATTCCAGGTCACTCCGGATCTCCTCCGGCTGCAGCGGATCGGGAGCCCAGCAGGGCTGCAGGACAAACGCGGAGCTGTTGGGCCAGCTGGATGCCAGGTTCCTGTGCCCAAAGCTGCTGGGGTGGGAGCTGTGAACATGCTCCTGCCTAATGCACAGCTGCCAGGGAACTCTTTGGGAAGCCAGGGATTGGATGCTGATCTTGGGCAAAAGCAGATCTAAAGGTGTGATGCAGGAAAAGACATTGAAAAATAGGAGCGCTCAGGTAGAGGATTAGCGGAGATCCCTGGGATGCAAAGGGCACCGGGAGATTGATCAGGGAGCAGCCCTGAATTGTGTGGAGTGACCCCATAATCCGTATCTGAGTCCAAGATGAAATTCTTTCATCATTAGGATAGTAGCTTGGAGTTACAGAGCCCTGGCGGGGCAGTCTCCAGAGGAGGACGTGGCATGTTCAGCCCTTGGAGGGGACAGGGAATGCAGAGCACTGGGAATCCCTCGGGGGTTCTGGCCCTGGGAGGTAAAAGCACGACTGATTTTTTTGCCAGTGTCCTGTTGCATCACTCAGAACGGCGCCTGGGGTTCTCTCTGTGTCAGCACATGGTGGTTGGGAGCACCAGGTTAACTTTTGCACAGCATCTCTCCCTTGGGTTTGAACAAGGAGTTTCAGGAGCCAGCTGAGAACTGGCAGAAATGGCCCTGCCCCAGAAAAACTCACCTCTGGCTTTTGGAGATTCTCCCATCAAGCATCTCCTTCCTCCTGCACCCTTTTACCTTCAGGTAGACCTTGGATTTGTGGAAGAGGAGCTCGGGGCGAAGCCAAACTGGCTTTTCTCCCTGGCTCTCTGACAAGCCCAAGCAGCCAGGACCTCCCAGAGAAGGTGTGGAGTGTGTGGGCAGTGTTTGTGCTGGGGGGTTATTTCACTTCTGGGGTTCAGTTCCTTGACCCACTGTTCCTACTCAGTCTGCGACAAAGGATCGGGATCGTTCCTGATTCCCATGGCAGATTATTCTCCATCTCTGGAAAGTTCCAGCCCAATTATTTGCAAAACAAAAGGCAAACAGAGCTTTGGAGTCATATTCCAAGGCAGATCTCCAGACCCCTCTATTTAAATCACCCACATTTTATTGGGTTTGAGGTCAGGAGAGGCACTTGGACACTTGGGGTGAGCCCTGGCCCATGCCCAACAGCTTGGAATGAGGCTGGTTTGTCCCTCGGGGACTCCTGCCCCCCTTCTGCAGGGGGATCAAGCACTGCTGGAAGCCTTGGGCGAAAGAGCCTGTGTTTGGTCAGTCCATCTGTGACTTCTTGGGATGCGAGGTCCTGCAGGAGTGTGAGGTGGTTCAACAATTTTATTGTATTTTTAAAAAGCAGCTGCAGGTTACAGAGTTGAGTCTCCATTGCTGTGATGGTGAATTCCTAAACAATGAAGAATGGCAACACTGGTGCTCCCGGGGCAGGATTTTCTCCTAGAACAGAGATTCTGCTTTCCCAACATTCAGTGTTTGCTGTTCAGTGTAAACAGCCAGGAGCAGGAGGAGCAGGAGGAGCAGGAGGAGCAGGAGTGTCTGCTCAGGACAAAGATGTCCCTGTCTTTGTTCACTTGTGTTGGCTGACAGGCCGTGGTCAGACTTTCAATGGCACCATAAGGTGTCCCTAAAAATAGAGTTGGGGTGAGAGGCCAGGGGCAGAGAGGCTGCAGGGTGCCTCAGGCACCGGCACTTCCTGGCAGGTTGAAGGATCAAATTGATTTGTTTCCAGGCTTTATTCGTTGTTGGTACAGAAATTATCATTTGACTGTTCCAAATCAAGGAAAACACCTGAGAGCACAGTGTTGTGATTGCATCCTTTGCACAGGGACCTGTCCTGCAATGAAGTACAAGAGAACTGCCCGAGTACACGGATTAAATCCTCCCATCCACCCTGTGCAGTGGAACTGCGCAAGTGGGAGAGACTCCTTATCTCGTGGGAACTCCACAATCTCCAGTCCTTGTGCTCTAACAAATTGTTGAAGCCTGTGTGATGCCTCAAAAGGCATTTTCTAGTTTTCATCTTCTTTTTTCTTCCTGTTAAAAAAACACCCCATCCAGTCTCTCTCCTCACCACAGTTTAGTTTCTCCACTCCTTTCTGTATAGGTCTGAAGTCATAATATTTAATGCAGCTGTGAATTTGTGTTATGTGTGGGGGGTTTTATCCTTCAATCCACAGCTGAGGGGAAAAAAATGTATTTGAAACCTGTAGCTATTTGAGAGAACAGAAACTGCCTTCGCTGCCTTTGGAAATGATCTTGCTGGGTTATTCATCTGACGGATCAGGCTGTGGAGGCTTTGCAGAGCGATCTTCAGACACACCTGAGGCAGACAGGGACTGCATTCCCTGCTGCTGGAGTGGGAGAAGGGGGAAAGAGTTCTGCAGCGATTCCAGGCGCTCATTTAGGATTTTGGAACTGCTAAATTTAATTCCCACCCTGCCACAGACTCCCAGTTGAGTGTAGAAGAGCTACACGCTTTGTGAGTGACTCCCCCACCCTGAAACATGGCAGACGGAGCTCTTCCTTGCTCCAGGGATCTTGAAAAACACAAAAATAAAATTTCACAGCACCTGATAGCTGCGTTGAGTGCTGTGAAACACCTGGATACTCTGGGGGCGGGAGGGTCCCGTTCCTCCCTCACAACTGACAGTGGAAGGGTCCTGGGATGTTGGAGGAGACGGATGGGCTGGGAGGCAACTCGCAGCTAAAAGGGAAGTGCAAATGTCCACAAACCCCTCCCTGGGGTCAGACTGGCTCCCTGGCCAGAGAGGTTTTCTTTGGAAAGGCTGAGCGCCTTCTGTTGGGGAATTTCTGAGCCAGGTGCACTCTGGGCCCGCAGGAGCTGGCACAGCCCAGCTCAGTGACGAGCACAGAGCCACCCTGCCCCTTCAGCCCAACCAGCAGCCACCCATCCCCGTGGCCTGGGGAAGGGGTGAGGTCTGCTCCAGCCCCAGGGGAATCCGCTGTCACATCCTGAGTGTCAGGACAGTGCTGAGACTGAATCAGAAACTCACCGAGGAGATGAGAGGCACCTTCTCACCTCAGTGCCGAGTGAGGTGACACTGGGAGGGGCCATTACTGACATCAGGGAGCTTTTGAACCACTTTGTTCATGAAGTGCCACAGCTCTCCCTCCTTGTGCAGTGTCTTGGAATCTTTTTCCCTGACTTTCAAGAGCACAACTCTTCTGCGGCCTTCCCTCCACCTGTGAATCCCCAAGCACTTCCCAAAGAGGCAGCCACCCAAACCTCTCTTTATATAAAGTTAGAGAGATGGAATATTCCCTGGGTTGCCCCAAATCCACCTGCCTTTCCTCACCTTGCAGGTATCTGTGGAAAGGCAGTCTGCGCTTCAGTCCCACTCCCACAGAGGCAATGAATAAAAGGATAGAGGGAAGATGCTTTTCCAGGGAAGTCAAAGCCCCACCTAAGTCAGAGCCTATCTAAAGTCATTTGTTGTCAGACTCAAAGACCATCTTCTCCCAAGATTTCTCCCTCCTCCATCCTTCCATTAGCACTCAGTGTTCAGCACTCAATGCTTTTATTTTCTTTGGGTGCTGCTGCTTTAATTTCCTTTATTCCTGCACCAAGGCGCCCGAGGTGCTCCTGTCTGACCATTAAGAATTTCATTCCCTCGCAGCACTGTAACCTAAAGCAGAGTTATGTGGCCCGGAGGAAGCCGGGCACAGTAACCTGGTTTATGTGGAGTGGGCCCACAGGCAGCAAAAGAGCCAGGTCAGGTTCTTTAGTAATCTCTGTTTAGTATTATGGGTTGCTTGTTGAGGAGTACAGGACTCATTGTCTGGAAAAAAAAGATGACAGGGTTAAGTAAAAAATACTCTTTTGGGAAGGTGTGGGAGGTTTGCTAAAGAACAGTTGCTCAATTATTCTCCCAATGTGAGAAAACACAGGCATCAGGTTTAAAAGAAACAAGAAGTCTGCTCTTACACAAACTTGATGACAAATTCACGTCTTCAAACTCCACCTGCTTGCCAGTTTAGTCCTTTCCAGCATCAAATCCCATCCCCATGGAAATCTGTGTGTTTACTGCAGCCAGATCAGCAATTGCTTCAATGGAAGAAGCCCCCTGGTCAGCAGGGAAAGAAGTTTCTTCAAGTCTTCTATAGTTTTCCCTTCTGTGGCGTCTCTGGCAAATTGCTGGAGCTGCGAGGAGCACATCAGCTCTGTCAGGAGGGGCTGGGGGCTGCTCTGCCAAACGCTGCCTCCTGGAGGTTCTCACCTCACCCCAGCCTGACTCCTGTGCAGCAAATCCCAGCCCCTAAATGTCACCACCGGCCCCGGGTGTGTCATCTGGGCAGAGCTGAACAGCAGCAGGGCTGATAAAAACCTCTCTGCACGGCTGATAATGCACTGACTCACAGCTCCTCGCGCAGTAGCCTGTCCTAAAGGAAGGCAGCTTTGTACAGAAGTGACATTTTTATTATCCTGGCCTCGTTTAACCAAAGATGGTAAATGCCAAAGAAACAGGGCAGTGCCTGTGACTGTGAGAGGCAATTTCACCTCCTGGCTCTCTGTGCCGGAGGGAGCAGGGATCTACAGACTGGAGCCGAAATCTCTGGGAGGTGCAGGAACACATTTGCCATGATCTGGCAGGGATGTTTGGCAGCAGGGGCTGTGCATCACAGAATCAACCAAGTGCTGTCACAGTTGCACTGCTCCTTTCAGGGTATCTTGTCATTTGGGCTAAAGTTTCCCAGGGCAGTTAAAATCGTAAAGGGATGGCAGCAGATTTCCTAGAAGATTCTTGTCTCTGGGCTCTCACAGACCGTTCATACCCCGATCACAGATTTTACTGTCGGGGAATTAAGGCAGAAGGAAAAGCAGTGATTTGCTCAGGATTAGAAGACCCTGGAATCATTTGGAGCAGAAATCTGCCTGGTGTGCAGCCATCCAAAGCTGTGCTCCAACTGCTAACCACGAGCATTCTGCCTAAAGACTCTGAAGCAAAAATTCATCTGCTTAATTATTCTCAATAACCACAGACTGAGGTTGTGCTCACACTACAATGGGAGAGCTAAAGATGAAATATTAGGAGGAATTGGAATGCCACTGAAGCTGCCAGTAAAGTTCTCATCCAGCAGGAATTTTTCTGCTTTACTGGATCACTTGTGAGGTGTTCCTGAAGGTTTGCAGAGAAGCTGCCGCTGAGCTGCTGTTGGAGATCACCAGCACCACCAGAGATGTTGCCAGTCCTGTGAGTGTTTTAGCTAAAAAGGTTCCCCTGCACGTTCGTTAATGGGCAGTTCCTGAAACCTGCTCCACCACAGTGATATTTCTGGGAATTTAGGATTTTTGGTTGCTTTTCCTGTATTCTGTTCTTTGTAATAAGTTTTAAGATCCTTTTGGTCTCTTTGTTGTGAATCTAGAACGTGAAACCTTCCACTCTAGACTGATGTCTGGAAATCAATTTTTCTCTCTCCCATAGTGCCAGTGAAAGCTTCACATTTACTTTTATAATAAAATTACCTTTAAAACAAGTGTTTTAAAATCGAAAACATGCAACACTTGGCTGGTTTCACATTTAGACTGACGACAACTTTTTAGTCCAAACGGAGTAATTTTAGATTAATCAATCAATGCAAACAAACGTCAAGAATATCATTTGTAAGACGGAAGTGAGGAGGTTCTTCACCACCTGATTCCCAGTGAATGGGAGGCTTTTCTCTCTATTAAAGAGGGGAAAAAGATGTGTAGTTGTTCTGCCACGAGCTTTCACATGTTGGGAAGTGAGAGTCCAGCTGTGCCCTTGTCAATTTTCAGCGTCTTGCAGCACTTTGCACACGTTTCAAGGGACGAAGTCCACAGCGCAGAGCCAGAGCAGTGGCTCGGGAGGTTTCCACTGCGCCAGGCAGTGAGAAGCGGCTGAGATGTGTGTGAATGTGTCGATGATGGAAACGGACTTTGCCGGGTGCAGGCAAAGCCAATTTTATTCTGGGCAGCACAGCCTTTTATACCTTTGCAAAGTCATGATTCAACAGTTACAAAACACTCTGTCCCCAGGGCTGGGAAACGTTGTTAACTGTGGTCCTAAACTCTTCCCTTGCCACTTGCAAGTCATGCCTGCAGTTAAGGCCCCAGTCTCATCCTGCCTTTTGTTCCTGTTCCCGTTCCCAAGGCGCCACTTGTTTGTCTCTCCCATGGCTTCCTATCAAGCAAAGTCAGGAGATTGCTGCAGCTATCCGGATTAGCAAGGCTCTGAACCCCCACGAGAATACACCCCGAGCCAGCTCTCAGGAGGGACAGGGGCAGAGCAGAGTGACCATCCTGTCAAAATCCTGGATGTTTCCACGGGAGCAAGGGAACACACAGCCCTGGGATCGCCCATCCCACATCCAGAGCGGGTGGCAAAGCTGACCCCGCCCGATTTCTCGTCCCAGCACTCGAAGCCCCATCCCCTGCCCCTCTGGCCGGCCCTGGCGAGCAGGCGGCGGTGGCAGCGGGAGGCGGCGCTGGGCTCTGCTGGGCACAGATGGTTGGGCTCCCTGCGGAGCAGAGCCAGCGGGGCTGGTTCCAGCAACAGGCTCCGGCTGCTTCGTTGGAGCGGTGATTGATGGTGACTTAGACAAGGGCCACGAGGAATTCTCTGCCGCTAACCAGACTTGGCTGCAGCCGAATGGAAGTGGAAATTTGTTGCTTCATTTATTCATCCTGCCTCTGCTTCCTTCCCGCCCACCCTTTGTGCTTTTTAATACCAAAAAGATGAAGCTGCTTTGCTCAGTCTTAAAAATTGTCTCTCCCAAGATACTCTTAATTGTATCTCTACACCTTTTCTCATTCACAGGCGCATAAGAAGATTAAAGATAGAGGGAGCAGTAATAGATTTAGTTAGGTTTTAATAGGATTTGCAGAGGACAATGCAGGGAATGAACGCCATAGAAAATATTGCTGCTCTATCTTTGATATCCCTAAGGCTCCTTAGGTAGTCTTTGACAGAGATTTTTGTCTGTGCCCTGCATCCAGAGTCAAGACTCTCATTTTTTAAAGGACTATCTCATCATCTCAGTAAACAGGATGTTACATTATAAGTGGCAGAAAGCGTTGCAGCCTTCATCTCGTGTTATTTATTTGTGTCCTGGTATGCACAACTCTGAATGTCGGCAGTGGGATTTTAATGGCTCTCTGATGCGTTCTGAAAGGGCCCAGTGATTTTGTGTAACGTCAGGTGGAGCAAAGGGGTAAGCTCTGATAGATCTCAGTAACAGCAGGCCTGGATTCATCGCACCTTCGCACGTGGGATTCAAGATGCTCAATTAAACGTTTATTTTGCATTTGAAGCCCAGGCTCACGAATGAGCTTCCAGAAGGTGATTCAGCACTCCTGAGGTCTGAATTATCCCTGGAGATGCCTTTCTCTGCTGACTGCAAGGGAAGCCTTCATGCATAATTTAGACTCATGTGAGATTTAGGTAGACAGTGGTGCTCAGTTTTTTCTCTTAATTTCTAAGGTTTCTCTTGATATGCACCCAAAACCTGAGGCATCAAAAAGCTCCAGTCCCTCCTGAAAAGATGTCGATGTATCTTTACTTTGTTCCGAGTCGTGATCTCAAGCAAATTTGGTGTGTTAAAAAAATCTAAGGACAAAAAGAAGCCCAGAATGTTCCAAGGCTTGACTACTCCATGCTCCCAGAGCGCACCCATCACCCCCGTAGTGGTTGATGTTTGAAGGGCCTGTGTGTTATAAATCAATCTTTAATTCCAGGTTATAAATCAGTCTTAAATTCCAGGTCACCGCAGGGCTGTGTTTAACAAGGGGGTGTTGGGGGAGAAGGGCTGAACCCTCCAAAAACAATGTCCTGATGACCCAGACAGTGAAACAAAACGGGTTTTGCCTCTTTCCTTCTGTCTGAAACTGTCTTTCCTCGTTGTGCAGCCCAGCCATGGCTGGAGATTCCCGGATCTTCATGAACCAGGACATGGACATCGGGGTCACATCCCGGGAGCCCAAGAAGATCCCCAAGCAGGCTCGGGATGACGTCCCCATCGCCACGGACAGGACCCGGCTCATTTCGGCCGAGGGCAAGAAGCCGCGGCAGCGGTACATGGAGAAGAGCGGGAAGTGCAACGTGCACCACGGCAACGTCCAGGAGACCTACCGGTACCTCAGCGACTTCTTCACCACCCTGGTGGACCTCAAGTGGCGCTTCAACCTGCTGGTCTTCACCATGGTCTACACCATCACCTGGCTGTTCTTTGGGTTCATCTGGTGGCTCATCGCCTACATCCGGGGAGACCTGGACCACCTGGAAGACGAGAACTGGATCCCCTGCGTTGAAAACCTCAGTGGATTCGTGTCGGCGTTCCTGTTTTCCATCGAGACCGAGACCACCATCGGGTACGGCCACAGGGTCATCACGGAGAAGTGCCCCGAGGGCATCGTGCTGCTCCTGGTGCAGGCCATCCTGGGCTCCATCGTCAACGCCTTCATGGTGGGGTGCATGTTCGTCAAGATCAGCCAACCAAAGAAGAGGGCAGAGACCCTCATGTTCTCCAACAACGCCGTCATTTCCATGAGGGATGAGAAGCTCTGCCTCATGTTCCGCGTCGGGGACCTCCGCAATTCCCACATTGTCGAGGCTTCCATTCGAGCCAAACTGATTAAGTCCAAACAGACCAAAGAAGGAGAGTTTATTCCCCTGAACCAAACGGACATCAACGTGGGATTTGACACCGGAGACGACAGGTTGTTCCTGGTGTCCCCTCTCATCATCTCACACGAGATCAACGAGAAAAGCCCTTTCTGGGAGATGTCCCGCACCCAGCTGGAGAAGGAGGAGTTTGAGATTGTGGTCATCCTGGAAGGGATGGTGGAAGCCACAGGTAAGGATCTGCCAACAACCAGTCCCAGTTTTGAGGAGGAAAGGGGTACAATGAAGGGCAGTTTGGCATTAGGATTTCACTGTCCATGGCACCTGGCCTGGGAACACGGTGGGGTTTGTCCTTGGGGAGTGCTGGGCTCAGGTGGGGTGTCTGAGATAAGCAGCAGTGAGAGGTGGGGCCTTTAGCTCATGTTGTAGGGTTTCACCCTCTTTTTTGTAGTGTCTCACCCTCTTTTTTGTAGTGCTTCACACCCTTTTTTGTAGGGTTTCACACCCTTTTTTGTAGTGTTTCACCCTCTTCCTTGTAGTATTTCAACGCCTTTTAAAACTCTGGGATTTGGGTGAAGGGGTTAGTCCTGGAGCTGCCCTAATCGAATCGGTTAGAACTGATCTAGGGGAGGAAAAAAAGCAATGGATTAAAGGAATTCATGAGGTCTCTGGTGGTCCTGTTTCCTGTGATCAAAACTCGTGGTGCAAATCTTTTCCCGTTTCTCCTCTGTATTAAAGATCGGCTGTAAGCGAGCTATTTTAGGTACTGCTGTGGAGTTGATTTTAATGGGGGCTCTGAAGTGCCCAAGTCTCACTGTATCCCATAAAGCAGCACGTGCTGCAGCTCAATGGCTTGCACGTGGTGCAGGACACACATTCCCAGAAGGAGCTCAAAGAGGAAAAATACAGAAACTGCTTTTGTGACTCGTGCAGCCCTGCAGCTGCTTAACAGCTCAGACAAAGCTGGGTAATGGGAGATTAGGAGATATCCTCAGCCCATTCCCAGCTTCCTCCTGGGGGTGTGTTTGTGGCAGGCGGTGAAAGAACTCTGTGCCCATGGATAGTGAATCTGGAAAAGCGGGGAGCCTCAGCTTTCCAAGAGGAAAGGGAGAGGCAGGGATGGGCACAGAGGCCTCCCGGCTCCTGGGGAGGAGGCTGCTCCTGGTGGCACCGTGGGTCATTTACCACTTGCAGGAATTCCTTTGTTCCAGGTCTGGGCAGGAGCTGGAAGCTCTTCCTGCCGCACTTGTCACACTCAGGAGCGTGCCCAAGCTCCTGAGATGCTCAGGTCCCTTCCAGGCAGGGCTTCCCAGTCTGGGGTGGGCAGAATGCCTTGATGGAATCAGGGTCTGCAGGGGGAAAGAGCTGCAGGCAGCTCTGTGGAGAGAACTTCTGACTAAAGATGGACAAAGTCAGAGATGAAAAATAAAATAAAATAAAATAAAAAGCTTTTATAAGCAGGTTTCCCCTCTGGTGTTTCAGGATTTTAGTTCTGAGCCCAGGGTTTTCCTGGGGGTGGTGGTTTGGTTTTTTTCTCATCTCGATGAGGTTCTCTCTGACTCATTAGCAGGGGTTTTCAGCTTGTTACGAGTACTCAGCGGTGTCAGCACCCTGTCTCACAGATCCTGCCCCTTGCTGACTGTTAACGTTATCCCTTCCCGAGATTTGCTCCTTAGTCTCCCAACAGCCAGAGGAGGAAAAATCTCTGAAATTCCCGCATCCCGAACCTTTGCCCCTAAAGGCAGCTCTCTAGAGAGGAGATTCAGCGTCCCAGAGCCTCCCTTCAGGTGATCAGCAGTAGCTGACTTCCCCAAACAGAGCTGAGGGATAAGTTGCATTCCACTGAGGCTGGAATATGTGCTGTGGGAGTGGAATTCACCTGGCATTTCCAGGGAAAGCTCCTTCCTTTCCCCAGCACAGCATTGTAGAGACGTGGCAAAGGAAGGGGTGGGTGGAAAACACTATCAAAGGCAAGGATTTGTAACAGTGATTTATTCTGCAGCCTAAACATTTGTTAGAGGCTGGAAGCTCCTAATCTGAGCATGGAATGCAGCTCCTTGTTTGCCCAAAGCCTCTCTCCCTGTCACACAGTGACACCAGAAATGCTTTGAGCCCCTGCTGCTCTGCCTTCCCCTGCTGGAGATGTGTGAGAGGAAGTTATTATCAATAACAACCTCGGAATTAAAAGCATGGCATAGGAATAATACTGCCTTACAAATGGGCTCCTCTCCCAGAGGGATTGCACAGGCCGCGTGTAATGATGTTAAGGAGCGTGCATCTGTGGAAATGAATTATCCTGGGCTCAGGAGGCAGCCTGGGAGATCCCACACTGGAGCTGGAGGAGGCATTTTGCACTGAGCTCGGAGCCGAGTGGACCTTGGATGATTCCAGGATCCGATCTGGAGGCTGGGATGGGTCCTGAGGGATGTGTGGCAACCAGGGGAGCTGGGATATTTTCTCACAAGGAGAGTGCCTTGCAGAGACATTGTTTGTGCTTTCCTGCTTTGTCCTCACACTTGGGAATATTGAGAAAGCAGTTTGGGGTTATTAATCCCTCCCTCCACACCTTAAAATCTGCTCCAAGCCAATCCTTTGGGTCCCTCCCAGCCCAAGGCGCTGCTCAAGCCCCATCTGCTCTCAGGAGCGGTGTGATATTTACTCCCAGCAGGACTTCTGTTAAATCCTGACACTGTCACAGCCTGGTCCGGTTCAGAGCAGTGTAAAATACCACAGACCATTTGTTCCCTTAGCAACCCCTACGGAAAATTAGGAATCCAGCCCCCCAGGGCTCCGAGGTACGACTGGTCAGAATATACAGCTCTGTTTTCCATAAGCTGGTTGGAAAGCGGGTCAGAATGGTGGTGGCAACATCTCAGCGGCTACAGAAATTGAAGTGTGACTAAAAGTGGGGATATTTTTCACTGATAATTTAGGACAGCAGTTTTAGAGCTGTTTTCAGGAGATTTAAGCAGGCACACACGTATTACAAATGTAATGTATTGTCTCCTCTCAAACAAGCAGCTCTATTTACTGACATTTAAGTTTAATTCTGACCCAGTGCAGGGCAAAGATGGTAAATAGCTCCAAATGAAAAGTGTAGAGTAAATTCTGAGGAGTTCACACCCTTCAAGTCACTGTTTTTTTTTTACAAAATGAAACACTGTGGTTTAAAATGATGATTTTGTGTTCAAGTTGCCTTGACTTTCTAAAGGCCTGAGGAACAGCAGCTCACCAGCCAGCCGAGAATGCAGTGGGTTTATTCTTATGGAAAAGGGAATAAACACGGTGTTAATTCCAGTGAGAGCTCTGGGGGCACCCAGGGCTGCTCCAGTGGCTGACCCACAGAGCCAGCTGTGGCACAAAGCTGTGGATGTGGCTTTTCCCATCAATATTTGGGATGGGTGAGGCTCTACGAGCGGATGGAAAAGGCCAAAGGGAGAGTGAGTTCCTGGGCAGATCTGCTGTGGTCATCTCCGGGTGAAACAACCCCTGTGAGGACAAAATCAATATCGCTGACAAGTGCTCCGACTCCCAGGGCCGCTCCGTGGGCGTCTCGAGGCAGCAGCATCACTCCCAGTGCTCCCAAGGAATTGGACCCAGGGATTTCTGCAGGGAATTCGTTACCTCTGCCTCATCAGAAAGGGGCTCTTGTCCACATCAGCTGCCCCAAGCCTGGCCTGCAAGAAAAGGGAACAAAGCAAAGGTGGAAGATCTGTTTGCACAGTGAATGCATTTCTGCTTTCCCTGCCTCTCTGCTTCCCAGAACCTCAGGGTCACCTGGGTGACAGGAGAGCTCCTGGCTGCTGCTGGCCAGAGCCCCTGCCCTTCCCCTCCTGATCCCAGACTGAGCACGGGCTTCAAGAGCTGCTGGGACAGGGAAGAGCAGGGGAGATCCAGCCCCAGCTCCCGTGTGGTGCAGTCAGCTGGGTTGTGATGAAGGATTTGGCTGATCCCGTTGCCTTTTTGGCTGGTGAAAATATGGAGCAGACACAGCAGGAAAGGGAGAAAGGGGATTTATTTTGGTTTTAATGGGATCCTGGGTGCACAGCTCGTCACAGGAGGGAACACGCCCAGAAGCACGCTCCACATAACGCATATACAGTCTTTATGGACCTCGCAAATCAGCATATCTACCTAAAATCTTTTAATAAGAAACTTAATAGATGCAGTAATTGTTTCCTTATTCTACTTAATCTCTCCAAATGAGATTCCAGTCCAGTTTACAAAATATGTTCTAGAGAGGGAGACTCCATCCAAGGTTGGAACCTCCAGTTCTGAGATAGTGCAGAGCTCTGGGCCTCCTGCTGTGAATGTTTTGTTTTTCTGCTGTGTAGAACTCCTAAATTAAGCTGAATATCAGACTGCAAGAATTACAGGTGTGTGGGACTGAGGTACAGAGTGTGTGTAAAGGGTACAAGGAAAGGGAAAGGGTATAAAATGTATAAAAAGGGGATAAAAAAAGAAAAGACAAAAACCATCAAGCATCAATCCAATTAGGGAACATTAGCAAGTCCAATTTTTTTAAATACTGTTTTTCTCTGTAAGCCATCACTCCAAGTGCTGACACACTCTGCATATCCTACAAGACTTTCTGGCAGATAATTTGATGGGACTCTCTTCTCTTCCAGCTTTCCCCTTCCTCTGCTGTTTGCTGACAATCATCCAAATCCTGCTTTTTCCATCGCTCCCTGCTGCCCTCATTCCCAGGGCGCAGTGTCCAGCACTGCTGCTGTCTGGGCAAGGAGGCAGCAGAGCTTTTTCCTCCACTCCTGCTCCTCCCTGCTTTTCATTGCCTCTTTTTCCCAGCACAATTAAATAAGGCACAAGGGACACTCCAGGTGCCTGATTAGTCCAGTCACTAAATGAAGTTGTAATGAACTCTTATGTAAGTACAGGTATATATATTTCTGGCTTAGAGTCAGTGTGATAAAAAGGGATTTAATGATTAGAAGTAATTAACCCATCCTGTCCCTGTGGGAGTGTAGGCAAACAGCAGAGTTTCCACACCTCAATTTATCCACCTTCCCAGAGGACAGAGTGCAGTTCCCTGGCTGGAAATGCAGGGCCGAATGGAGTGGTCACAAGAAAAGATATGCTGAAATTAATCATGATTTTCATGGGAGAACAAAGGAAAGGTGAAATTACTGAATGGAGTTCCTGCGCATTCATCATCTGGTTTGGGTTGTCTGGTGTTGTTTTGCGTTTTGCATATAAATAAGTTTCCTGCAAGGAGGACCTTGCAGAAGTGTTACAGAAATTGCTGAAAAAAATTATAGGGAAGAGATGTCTGAGGTCATTGTGTCCATGAGCTGGATTGTCTCAGAGGCTGAGGGTGGCAGTGGTGCCTGAGGCGTCTCTGCAGTCACCGTGAACCCCTTTGGGAGGGGCCTGAAGTTTCCTGCTGTGAATTTGGCTCAGGCTGTGCCTGGTAGGGACATGACAATTGAATCCAAGGTCTTTACATCATAAAGGCCTTTTATTATATTTTTCAGTGCCTAGGAGCCTTTGCATGCCTGGAGAGCAATCAGGTAAATTAAAATCCTATTACTCTCCTCTGGCATAAATATCAAAGTGAATCAAGCCCAGCCATGTCCTCTAAAGGAGACAAGCACAAATAATTGGAGGACCATGCTCCTACCTTCTAATATTCCTTTTCAAGTTGGAGGAATATTGACTTTCTGGAGGTTACAGCGTTCTTTGGTCTAATTAACACAGAGGGACTAATAACTTTTATAACTTCCCATATGCTAATGCAAATTGAAAGACACATATTGCTTAATTACAGCAATAGAACTGAATTTTTTTATACCTTCTCCTTGCTACCCCTAAACTTCCATCACGGCCACTGCAGCTCTGAGGCCATCAGCTCCCGGGGTGTGGGTGTGCCACGGGTTCAGAGCATCCAGGAGAAGGGGAAAAGTCATTTTGGACACACCAGAGTGTGCAAACAAGGGCAGAGCAGGGAGATCACTCCCAGCAGTGTCCGTGTGGAGGGAGCCGAGCGGATCCGGCCCAGCCTGGGCAGCAGCCACATGACATTTCCCAGCAGATAATCACTGAGCTCCCTGGCATTTCAATGAGCACAGTTAATTTTAGCCTGATGAAAAATGTTGTCTTGACAGCCCCAGGGGCTGGGATATCTCTGCCCACTGAGGAGACTCAGGCTGTGGAGCAGCACTGGAAGATTCACCTCTGCTCAGGATGGGATCCCATCAAAGCCTGCGGAGATTGCGGCGTTGGCAGAGCACCCTCTGTGTCCCCCTGTGCTCTCCCATCAACCCCCAGCGAGCTCACCTGGCTGGTGATGCCTGATGGCTTTTGTCCTTTCTTTTTATATCCTTTTTAAACCCTTTTAATACCCTTTTATACATTTTATACCCTTTCCCTTTCCTTGTACCCTTTACACACACTCCTTGTACCTTAGTCCTACAATTCTTGCAGTCTGATATTCAGCTCGGTTTGGGGGTCCTGCAAAAGTGGGAAGAAGAAACTTTCACAGCAGGAGGCCCAGAGCTCTGCACTGTCTCAGAACTGGAGGCTCCAGCCTTGGATGGAGTCTCTCTCTCTCTGGAACAGATTTTGTAAACTGGACTGGAATCTCATTTAGGGGGGTAATTAGAAAAGGGGGAGGGTTACTTCATCTATTCAGTTTGGTATTGGGGGATTTTAGACAGATCTGCTCATCTGCGAGGTCCATAAAAATTGTATCCGCGATAGACTCAGGGTGCTTGGGTGCGTGGAGTGCTCGGGTGCTCTCACTGCATTTCCACTCGTGACGAGCTGTGCATCCAGGACCCCATTAAAACTGAGGTAAAATCCCCTTTTTCCCTTTACTGCGGTGTCAGCCTCATATTTTTCCAGCCAAAAAGGCAACACTGGGATGGGATGTTTCCCGAAAATCAGCATCCTCCAGCAGCTGGAGAGAGCCTTTGGTGCTGACCAAACAGCTGCAGACGCAGATTTGGGGTAATGAGGCTTGGTTTTCCTGGGATCCAGGAGCAGTGACCCTTTCCCAGCACGTGGCAGCCCAGAGCTCTGCTCCAGGAGCGGGATCAGCGGGATCCTGCCCGTGCAGCCCCGGCTCCGTGCTGAGCCGGCTCCCCCTGCTCCTTGTCAGCACGGGCAGACATCCCCAGCTCTTTGATAACGCGGGAGCCGCTTGATCCCGCAGATTGTGATGACGGGAAGGAGCCTCATTGGAGAGCTCCTGGCACTTGTGTTACACCCCAGTGCTTCCTCTGTCCTCAGATGTGATGAGACACCTGCTTTAACACACATCACAATCTATTCTGGATCTTTTCATCTGCTGGGAAGCAGAACGGAGCTGTTTAGGGAGGATCCCTGGCTGCCTTAAACGGGAACAGGCACAGCTCAGTTATTGATCTGTGGCTCCAACCCACAGATGAAAAATCTACTTCTTCGGATTCTGCTATAATGAAATTATCATTAAAACCCTGGGAAATGTTTATTGCACAACTTGAGACCAGTGTCCTGGTCTCCAGCTTCTAAAAAACCTGAAACTGGTTCTGGCTTTGTTGAAAACTTGATGCATCTGCTCCTAACTTTGAAAAAATTTTTTCTCTGGTTTCAATTAAAATTGAGTTTTGTTTGCAACCCAAAGCTGAGCTGCTGAATTAAGAGATGAGAAAGCTGCAACTGAAACTTGACAGCTGAAGATTTCTCGTATCATTCCACGCTTTCTACTACTGACAGGCTGCACACATTTGTATGAAACATACTTTTTCATTTTAAAACCAGATTGTTTAGGGGAAAATGCAACTCCTAATGGTCTTACAGCCCGGAAAATATGATAGAGTTGAAAAATATATAATTGTGACTTCAAGTACATGTGCTTGGACTGAACAAAGGAAGATGAGGATACATGCCCATGAAGATGATGGGATGGAGCAGCTCTCCTGTGAGGCAAGGCTGAGACAACTGGGACTGTTTAGAAAAGAAGGCTCCAGGGAGAGCTTAGAGCCCCTGGCAGGGCCTAAAGGGGCTCCAGGAGAGCTGGAGAGGGACTGGGGCCAAGGCATGGAGGGACAGGACACAGGGAATGGCTTCCCAGTGCCAGAGGGCAGGGATGGATGGGATCTTGGGAAGGAATTGTTCCCTGGGAGAGTGGGGAGGCCCTGGCCCAGGGTGCCCAGAGCAGCTGTGGCTGCCCCTGGATCCCTGGCAGTGCCCAAGGCCAGGCTGGACAGGGCTGGGAGCAGCCTGGGACAGGGGAAGGTGTCAGTGTTTAATATCCTTAATGTCCCTTCCAACCCAAACCATTCTGGGATTCTGTATTCTTTTGGTGTGAAGTTTATTTAAATGAAACCCCCAAATACCACTTCTCTAGATCTGCACCATTTAAACCCAAAATGTGTAGCTAGATGTTCTTAAAGAAAAGGATTAACAGCTTCAATCAGGGCCATACATACTATGGTTAATTCTGCGAGATATTTGGAGAGCCAGAAATCTCTCTTGAGTCCTTGTGCTCCCCAAAGTGTCAGCGCTTCAGGACTGCACAAGTGATGCAGAACAGCAGTGATGTCAAAGCTGGTGTGTACCCAGATCTGGGACTGTTTGCAGCAGGAGTTGGGCTTGGAGATCTTTGTGGCTCCCTTCCAACTGAGGATATTCTGAATTCTGATTCCACTTGATGGATGGGAGCATATGGCGAATGGATCCCTATACCCAAGACATCCCACAGACTCAGATAAACAAGAATTCTGCAATTAAACAGGGATTTTTTTTTCAGGCATACACAGAGGTCTGAGCCTGGGCGGTTGCTGTGCCCCACTGCAGGGTGAAACCGGGATATTCTGAGCACCGAGGGCGCACGTGTTCCAGTGGCAAGTGGCTGCATCCATGTGCTCTTAATAAAAATAAGGCTCATTGTTTCCACACCTCTTCTGTCATCTTTCTGCAGTCACAGAGGCAATAATTAGCTAGGGACATTACAGATGCATTAATTAACCAGGCTGGAGAGCACAGGGCAGCCTGCAAAGCAGGCACTTAATGGAATTTGAAGCAGAGACAATGGTGTTGTTTACTGGGTGATGTGGGAGTTGCCAAGCAGTGTGTCCCCACGCAATTAAACACCACTGCACATGTGCTAAAAAGGAGTATTTGAATGGGATTATGGAGCAATTACAAGTTGTCTTATTGTGCTGGCTCAGTGTCCCCCTGGGGTTACAGAAAGCAGCTCCTGCAGGAAGCTGGCAGCAGCAGTGTTTGGTTGCTGAAAGCTTTCCATTGTTCCTGCCCTAATTGAATCCTTGGAGCGGCACTGGGACTGTGTCCCGTGAGCTCAGGTTCACTCAGGTGCTCCCCGAGGGAAGGAGCTATTTCAGGCCTGGATTATAGGCAGGAGTTCCCTTAGGGAGCCCCAGGCCCCACATTTCACAAGGACACCCCATCTTGGCCCTGAGGACTCCTGCACGGTTCCTTGGTGCAGCCCTTGGAAAACCGGGATAAGAGTCAGCCAGGATAAGGATCAGCTCATTCACAGGAGTGATCCTGGAGCCTGCGGGGCCTCCTCTCCTGCTCTCCCTGCTGCCTCTGGAGGAGGCCCCTGGAGGCCTTTGGGATTCCCGGTGCCAAACCAGCTCTGTCTGAACGGAAAAGGACTGGTTTACTTTACCCAGCTGCTGGTTTCCATTCTCCTGGCATGAGGGAGCACCATGAAATGGGATTAGCCCTGCAGCCCTGACCCCACAAGGAGCAGGAATAAAAACCCTTCCCCAGCGGGGTCAGTGTGTGATCAGTGCCAGTGACACAGCTCCCCTGGGAAAAAACCTGTGCCAGGACTGGGAAATCAGCAGGACTCCGGGGCTTCCAGGGAATGTGGGGCTGGCCCAGGGCAGCGGGCTGCCCCTCCTCACCCCCGGCTGCTGCTGCTGCCCTTGTGGAGCCACCAGAGGCAGATGGCCTCACCCTGGTCTTCAGCTCTAAAGCAAAAGCTGAGAGTTTCCTGAAAAGACACCAAACTTTCACAGAGCTTAAGGCAGCAACACTTGGGGTGATTTTTAATTCCCTGGCTGTGTTTTTGATGGCAGCCTCTGCACTTCCCAGTTCCTTCCAGCCCAGGAAGCAGGCACGCTGGAACACTGTGACTAACGCTGTACTTGTTGTTCCTGCCCAGAAGCAAACACTCCTGCAGATCTTCTTGAGGGGAAAAATGAGGTTTTCAGTCTGTGCTACAGAACTGCAGATGTCTCAGCATTGTGTGTGTCACCATCCCTCTTTTCCCCTTTCAAGGAACAAAATACTCCTGTCCTGGTAGCTTTAAACCAGGGAAAGCAATAAGAGACTTTCAGCTTTGCAGAGCTCTTGCCTGTGTGGGTGTCTTTTAATGGTCTGTAGCAATTATGAGAACAAAATATTCCTCTCTTCACAAAGGTGGGGGTTTTTATTAAAGGACAGAATTTTCTGATTACTCTGAGAATTCACTTATGAGCTCACACAGTGGAATATGTGATGTGCTCTTCCCTGAAGCATCTGACACGGAGATTTTTCCTCCTGTGCATGATTTTAGATTTCTGACTGTGGGCTCTGGGCTGCAGGAATTAGACTTGGAAGTATTGGCCAGAAGCTGGATCAAGTGCATGTTTTGAATGTATTCCAGTCAGGCCAATCTCTCACCCTCCACAAGAGAACAGTGGGAGGATTTTGTGAGGTCAGGTTTTCACTGGAAGTTAGTTCCAAAATCAGAACATGATTAGGACAAACAGAAAAGAAGTGTTTGGAAGAGAAGTCAGCCTTGATATTGCCAGGTGATTCCAAGAGGATTTGCTCACAGGTGTGCTTATCCCTGCTCTGCAAAGCTTCTCTTGAAACTTTTACAAAGTAAATAAGCTCTGATCCTTAGGGCTGAGAAGCAGCTTGACAAGTGTCAGTTCCCTGTTGGCCACTGTTCCTTCAATCCACAATCCATCAGTACAAGGGATTGAACCCTCCAAAGGAAATTAAAAACCAGTTTGGTTGGGAACCTCTCATTTTTGGGGCTGTACATCTGTGAGTGTGCAGCTGTGTGCACAGGGAATGAATTGTGGCACTGCTGCAGGGGCAATTGTGGCTCTGTTGAGGGAGGAATTGTGGCACTGCCGGAGAGGGAGTTGTGGCACTGCTGCACAGGGAATTGTGGCACTGCTGCAGGGAATTGTGGCACTGCTGCACAGGGAATTGTGGCACTGC